>LBNU01021711.1:123694-168476 GCA_014162995.1 Artemisia annua
TAATTAATATACACCGTTGGATGAAAGGGGAATGGATGGATGAGATCGTTTGGTTTGTACTTTAGCTAAATGTAGTTTCGTATAGAACTTTGTTCTATGCGAAATACTAGGAAATCTTAGCCTTTCGACCACCTATAAAAGGTAACCTCGATATACACTCGCGAAGTATGACTTTCTCACTCATCCCAATACACATATATTTCTCTGACAACATGAGTACTTACTATCACGCCGGAGCTTAATCGTGGGGTCCGTCCCCACGATAAAGCTAACGGTTTACCTTTATTTGTGCAGGCATTCAACCTACTACTTGGATTAGTGCATAAATCACACAGCGGACGATCCATCAAGGACGGCCCAACACGGACTAAGCCTAATCTTAACCCATTCACACTTTTTGCACTAACAATCTCTATTCCGTTGTAATTTAGTTGCCTAACTTAAATCACTATTATAGATGTTAAGATATATCTTAAATCCCATTTAAGCATCTTCACTCTTACCTAGTACTGTAGCTTTTATATGCCTTAAATAACAGTCAGCAATAACAGGCATATGGTCAGTATGTTGGCACTTGTGGTTTTACCAACAAAATTTTGTGTATTACATTTATCCCATATGTACGGGAGAGAGCGAGAGAAATTGTTACACAAGTGTACATCCATTCCACTGTTTAAAAGCCTTTTAAAAGGCTTTTGAAGAAAAATTACAAAAATTGATTCAGTGTATATTAAACTAGTTATAATACTCGCGCACGCGCGAGTTTTAAAACATAAAAGATAAAGATAAGATGCAACTAACGATATGATTAAACTTTTTAAATGATTATCTTTAATTTAATAATAAAAAATTATAATAAATTTGTTTTGTTGATATACTACATAAGTAGAAGATAAACACAAAAGATAAAGATAAGATGTAAGTAACGATAGGATTAAACTTTTTAAATGATTATCTTTAATAATCAAAAATTATAATTAAAATAATAATTAATAAGGAAAGGTTGAGTTTTTTAAAATGGAAAAGTCCCCACTTAGGGTTTTGTTTTATTATATAAAAAGATTTATGTGTAGAATTATATATAATAATTTTTGTTAGTGAGTAGTGACTGTTATTTTTGAAAGAAAAAAGTAACCATTTTGTTTATTGATTTTGTGAGTTATCTTTCCGATAGACATGTTGATTCATGAATAGTCACGTTCACGTTAGCCCGCCACCAGTGGAAGCAAGCACCTTGAATACACACAAAAACTCACACCCTCAATATATAAATATCAAATTATTGAGGTCGAATCTTAGTAAAGAATTAAGGGCTTGTTTACAAAATTAATTGGCTTGAACATATTACTATATTATCCACTTAATTGAGAGATAGATGTTTCGGTAGACCTCCTCCATTAAGATGAACTAAGGAATTGGGCTCACTCATTAAGTGGAAAGTAAACCCTTCTTAGTCTTGAATCCCATCGACGTTCAAATTGGCTTAGTGGGGCTAATATTATTTAAGTATGGGGGTTATCACATCCTCAATTTTGTTTATATATTAGTAGTAACACAATACAATAGGCGAGTAGTTAGAAGGCTAGGGCGGAGTTACGGAGTCCCAGGTGTCACAGAAATCGATAAATTTTTGTTAAGGATGTGAATTACTAAAGATCGGCTCGGTAAAAGCTTGAAACGAGCCGAGCTTAGAAAAACTCGAATATAAGCTCGAACCTACTCAAAACTCATTAAGCCCGCGGACCGCAAGCCAAAACAGTTATTATATATATACCATTAAATGATTGTGCAATCATCAAATGATTGTACGGACATGATTGGTACGAAGACCACCAGGAAACAAGTGGCTTGTAGATGGTTTACATGGTTTCATTATGATTGCAAATTAATCACAGCTTCAAATTCAATTGGAGGTATTAAATAGATTCATTCGTTAAATGCAGGCCATTGATGCATGTATGGCCCAAAGTGAGAGTCCAACCATCTAGGTGGGCCTTTAGAGTGTTGTGGTTACAAATACTTTTGCACAAGGAAGATCGCTGTTGTTAACTATTTATGGTAGGTCTCGTATGATTTTGATGTATGAAAGACAGGAAAGGACTAAGTAGGTACATTGTATCTAAAATGAAATCTTGAACGTGTTTGTTCACATCACCATAAAAATTAGAATTTGATATTGAATTATATAAGTTATTTCATATTCATACTACTCTTTGTTATTTTGTACAATACCGTATAAACATACAAACACAGAAAATCATACGTATCAAAATTATGGATCCAATCCTAATAACTGGGACTTCATTCATGTTTTGGATAGTTTCGAGTAATCGAGTATAGTCCTTTATTTCAGAAAAACCGTCATGACTAATCGACGGCTACTTGAGGATGCACCAAACTTTTTTTTATTTTTATTTTTATTTAAATTGAGCCACCCATTGAGACACGAGTTGCTAGCTCTATATTACAAGAGGATTGAGCACATAATTTTCTTTTATAGATACATATTAATTTATACATTAAGCAGTTGCACTTTACAAATATCTTGCTTTTTTTTTGGTAAAGGGTTCTCCCGATAAAATATATTACTCCAAATATCTTGCTTTAACTGTTTATACATTAAATTTATTCAAAATGCAGTCCCATATTACATGCATATCTGTTATTGAGAACCACTCGAAAAAGAACTTCTTTCATAAGTACAAAGTAAATTGCAAAAGTCCTTGTGGTCTAGCCAAATCGCAGATCATTTTAAAAGTACACTCAACTCATCATCTATGTGAGGAACTTACAAGTGCACATTTAGTCCTTGGCTAAAGTTAAATTATTAAATTACTCTCTTCGTCTTCCCTTTCACTTTGGTCCTTGACTCCTTGTAAAGGTAATTTAGTCATTTAATTTTGCCCAGGGACCAAGATTGCACTCATAGGCTATGTTTGGCAAAAGTAGCTGTGAGCAGTAGCAGTGAGCTGTGAGCAGTAGCCAAAAAAGCTCACAGCTTCATAAAGAATCATTGGGAAAATGAGTTTTCCTAAAAAATAGCAAAGGCCACAGTTCTCATGCCAAACGAACACTAAAAATCAAAAAGCTCATTGTTCACCGCTCATTGCCCAAAAAAGCTCCAAAAAGCTTTGTGCCAAACATAGCCATAAGCTTACCACAAAGACTACGAGTGGACTTTTAAAAATATAAAGACTAAATCTGTAATTTAACCAAACCACAAGGACAATATTTGCAATATACTCAAACTACACCTTGTCGACATCATTTAAAATAATCATTTTTATTTAAATATTTGGGCTTCAACAGCCCAATCCCACAGACCTAAACAAGCAATATTCCACCACCTTAAAGTAGAAACACGACACGTGTCCAGGAACACAGTTACAAAACCAAACACTCTAAGCTTAAAACCGACCTTCCAGAACCTTCCCATAAACTCTTGGCTAAGAATAACCTAACCCATCCTAAGGCTCACATTTCGCCACGTGTACAATCACAAACACAACCATCCTACGTGGCACACCCTTCCTCATGAAACTGATACGCATCTACCCAAACCTCTCACATTTTTTTTTCTTTATTGAACGAACATCTCACAAATAAATCACAACAAAACACATTTTATTTATTTTATTTTATTTTTATAAAAGTTTGAGTTAAGTGTTTTTATTTTTTTTTTTATAAAAATGAACGGTGAAAGTAATGAAAAAAATAAAAGTGAAGATGATAAGAATAATAATAAGTTAGAGGTTTATATGTGGGGGTATTTACCTGGGGCGTTACCTCAACGGTCGCCGTTATTGTCTCCGTTAGAAGTTAAGTTCACGCCGTTAGTTGACGCTGGTAGGTTTTGGACTGGTGTTTGTGGTGGTGGTTGTGGTTTTGCTATGGCTATTTCAGGTATTTTTATTATTATTATTATTTTATCTGTCTGTCTCATAATAAGTGTCCACTTTTCGTGTTTTGGAAAACTTACTTTTTTTTAGAAATTGTTGGATTGGTTAAAAGTTATTTTGAGACAACTCAAAACATAATAAAATGTCTTAAAAAAATATGAAAGTGAATACTTTATTTTTTATTTTTATTTTTATATGAGTATAAGAATGTAGTTAGTTGATAATAATATTTGAGTGTTGATTTGGATCAGATGCAGGGAAGCTGATTACATGGGGGTCAACTGATGATTTAGGACAAAGCTATTTGACATCAGGGAAACATGGGGTAATTATTAGTATCATTATATGACTTGATGTTTTTTTGTTTTTTTGTATAAGAAGTTGATATGGTGTTGTTTGGTTTTATTAAGGAAACACCAGAACCTTTTCCTTTACCAAAAGAGGTTTCGATAGTGCGAGCTGCTGCTGGTTGGGCACATTGTGTTTGTGTGACAGGTATCTTCGGCTTTTTAGATATTGTTTGCTAATTGTAATGCTCACATTGGAATTCAAATATGAGGGTTTTGGGTGTTGTCTTGCAAATGAGGTTTACGTTTTGTTTGCAGTGGCGGGGGAGGTTTATACATGGGGATGGAAAGAGTGTGTGCCGTCTGGGAAAGTTATCGGTGACCCAAACTCGGCTCAGAGTGAAGATAATGACCTGTATCAGGGCCACAATTCGTTTTTGACCGAACAAGGTAATTTCTTTCGACTTTGTACCAGTCAATGTCAGAGCTATGGTCGCTGTTTTAAGTGTTTATTGAGCGAAGTTTTATGTATTACAGTTAGCCCTCGCTCACAGGGATCACGAGCCACTGGTGTGGATGGTAAAGCAGTTGGGGATGAGAGCACAAAGCGTAGACGTGTGTCATCAGCTAAACAAGCGGTTGAAAGCTCGTCATCAGGTGATGAACCTCTCTCAGCTTTTCCGTGTTTGGNAATTTTTATTTAAATATTTGGGCCTTGAACAGCCCAATACCACAGACCTAAACAAGCAATATTCCACAACTTTAATTCCTTAAAATAGAAACAGGACACGTGGTCAGAAACACAGTTACAAAACCAAACCAAACACTCTAACTAAAGCTAAACCGTCCTTCCAGAACCTTCCCATGAATTCGTGGCTAAGAATAACCTAACCCATCCTAAGGCTCACATTTCGCCACGTGTACAATCACAAACAAAACCATCCTACGTGGCACACCCTTCCTCATGAAACTGATACGCATCTAACCAAACACCTTCACAAAATAAATCACACAACAAAACACATTTTATTTTATTTTTATAAAAGTTTGAGTTAAGTGTTTATTTATTAATTTTTATAAAAATGAACGGTGAAAGTAATGAAAATAAAACTGAAGATAATAATAATAAGAATAAGAATAAGTTAGAGGTTTATATGTGGGGGTATTTACCTGGGGCGTTACCTCAACGGTCGCCGTTATTGTCTCCGTTAGAAGTTAAGTTCACGCCGTTAGTTGACGCTGGTAGATTTTGGACTGGTGTTTGTGGTGGTGGTTGTGGTTTTGCTATGGCTATTTCAGGTATTTTTTTTATTATTATTATTATTTTATCTGTCTGTCTCATAATAAGTGTCCACTTTTCGTGTTTTGGAAAACTTACTTTTTTTAGAAATTGTTGGATTGGTTAAAAGTTATTTTGAGACAACTCAAAAAATAATAAAATGTCTTAAAAAAATATGAAAGTGAATACTTTATTTTATATTTTTATTTTTATATGAGTATAATAAGTTAGAATGTAGTTGGATCAAAACATCACATGGTTGGGCTCAGGCTTCTAAGTTAGAATGTAGTTGATAATAATATTTGAGTGTTGATTTGGATCAGATGCAGGGAAGCTGATTACATGGGGGTCAACTGATGATTTAGGACAAAGCTATTTGACATCAGGGAAACATGGGGTAATTATTATTATGATTACTAGTTTTAATGCCCGCGCACGCGCGATTTTTTTTTTTTAAATTTTTTTAATGATATATTTTTATTTATTAAAAAAAACAACTAATTAAATCTTGTTTTTTTTCTTATTTATGATTTTTAATTATAGTTTTTTATTATTAAATATAATCATTTAAAACGTTTAATCCTATTATTAGTCGCATCTTATCTATATTTTTTGTATTTATCTTCTACTTGTGTATATATCAACAAAACGAATTTATAAATTTATAAATTAAAAAAATAATAATTAAAATATGGAAATAATCTTTTTTTCGAAATACAAAAGTCCCCAATAGGAGTTTTGTTTTATTATATAAAAGATATGACTTGATGTTTTGTTGTTTTTTTTTTGTTTTTTTTATTTTATTTGGTTTTTTGTATAAGAGAAGTTGATATGGTGTTGTTTGGTTTTATTAAGGAAACACCAGAACCTTTTCCTTTACCGAAAGAGGTTTCGATAGTGCGAGCTGCTGCTGGTTGGGCACATTGTGTTTGTGTGACAGGTATCTTCGGCTTTTTAGCTATTGATTGCTTATTGTAATGCTCACATTGGATTTGGAACATGAGGGTTTTGGGTGTTGTGTCTTGCAAATGAGGTTTACGTTTTGTTTGCAGTGGCGGGGGAGGTTTATACATGGGGATGGAAAGAGTGTGTGCCGTCTGGGAAAGTTATCGGAGACCCAAACTCGGCTCAGAGTGAAGATAATGACCTATATCAGGGCCACAATTCGTTTTTGACCGAACAAGGTAATTTCTTTTGACTTTGTACCAGTCAATGGCAGAGCTATGGTCACTGTTTAATTGTTTATTGAGCGAAGTTTTATGTATTACAGTTAGCCCTCGCTCACAGGGATCACGAGGCACTGGTGTGGATGGTAAAGCAGTTGGGGATGAGAGCACAAAGCGTAGACGTGTGTCATCAGCTAAACAAGCGGTTGAAAGCTCGTCATCAGGTGATGAGCCTCTCTCAGCTTTTCCATGTTTGGTTGCATTGAATCCGGGAGTAAGGATAGCCACAGTTGCAGCTGGTGGGCGACATACGTTGGCATTATCAGGTAAGTCGCCAACAGTTTTGACGAACTTGCTAAATTCCAAATTCTATCTGGCGGACTGGTATTCTTAATGTATAGTAACTTGTTTCAAGTTTCAGATGTAGGACAGGTGTGGGGTTGGGGGTATGGAGGCGAGGGACAGCTTGGATTGGGGTCACGTATACGAATGGTATCTTCACCACATCCTATACCTTGCATCGCTTCATCCTCGGCAGGAAAAGATAGATCCGCAAGAGGAACCATGGTCTCAGAAGGGCAGGGTTATAGAGTCCCTGGAAGTTATATTAAAGCTATTGCTTGTGGAGGACGACATAGTGCTGTGATTACTGGTAAGATTTTCAGCTGCTTCACAGAGGTTATATAGCCTCATAATAGACCATAAATCAATTATTTCGTAGTCTTCATTGTATTTTATAGTAATTTAGTAGATTGCGATTGAGACTTTAACCGTGTATATATGCGTTTACAGATGCTGGGGCATTAATGACTTTTGGTTGGGGACTTTATGGACAGGTGACGTCTCTTGGTCTGAAAATATCTTATCTTCTCTGTTTCCTCTTGTTTATGTTCTATGTCCTTCAAGTTACACAAAACACATGTTTTGTTTATTATTGTACATGGGGTATGTTATAATGATGTATACTCATTGCAATCTTGTTTCTTGAATTCCGGATATTGTCAATTAATGACGGTACCAACCAACTGACTTAGCTCAGTTGACCACCTAAGTTCCTTCTGGAGCTTGGGGAGGGGTTTTTCCCGGGTTCGAGTCTCGCAAGAGACAAAGAAAATCCGGATTTTCCTCTTAGTGCGAAGCCGTGAGTTCTAGGGTCGCGGGTCTCTCCTAGTGGTTTGGGTCCCGGGGCCTGCCTGTTTGGATGGTTTAACTCGGGGGTCGGATTTCAAGTGTGGTGCCGTTCTAAATAAAAAATAAAAAATTAATGACGGTACCAGATCATTTTTTGTTTTTTTTCTTGTTTGTGAACATTAAGTTTTCTATATTAAGTCCCTGTTCTCAAATCAGTGGAGATACTCGGAAACTATAATATTGACTTGCTCTGACAATCGACATGTAGGTAAGGTAGAATGATGAAGAAAAAGCAGACTGAATGTTCAAGATGAAGTTTCTATGTGGAAGGAGATGAAACACACGATTTTAATTATATCTATGTTCAGTTTTCCTTTTTGTTACAAGTTGGCAATTGTATGTCGGGATTCTTAGCTGTGATTGTATTTTGTGGTGTAGTGTGGGCAAGGAAGTACGGATGATGAGCTGAGCCCTGCATGTGTATCCTCATTGTTGGGCATCCGCATAGATGGCGTTGCTGCGGGTCTGTGGCATACAATCTGCATTTCAGCTGATGGTGATGTATATGCTTTTGGTGGAAATCAATTTGGCCAATTGGGTACAGGCACCGATCAAGCTGAGGTAAATTCCCTTTTTAAGTGGCCTTATGTTTTTCAAATAATAAATTGATCTTCTTTTCTTCTCATCGCCTGCTGGTATTGACTGGTGTTACCTTGTTTCATCTGTGGATTTTTAACAGACATTGCCGAGGCTCTTGGATGCTCCTAGTTTGGAAAATGAACACGCCAGAGTAGTATCTTGTGGGGCACGACATAGCGCTGTTGTTACGGGTATGTTTTATGACATCTTATTTTCTACTCGCTAAATGCAGCTGTCAAATGGCTTAGTATACTAACTTTCTTTTTTGATTTGAATATATGAAGATGGGAAGGTGTTCTGCTGGGGATGGAACAAGTATGGCCAGGTATTTGTCCTCAATTTAACCATGGCTTGTTGCTTATATTCGTGTTATTTTCTGATAACTGGTCGTGACACATTGTAAACATTGCAGCTCGGTCTGGGAGATGTAATAGACCGTAACATTCCATCTCAAGTTACTTTAGAAGGATGTGTCCCGCGAGTTGCTGCATGTGGTTGGTGGCACACACTTCTTCTTGCTGAATCGCTTTCCTGAATAGTTTCGTCTTTGCTACTTTTAGACAGCCAGAAAAGTTTTGTTAGGTCAGTAGTCGCTCTTTGATTGAAGAAAAGAGTATATGCATATGCATATGTACATACAATAGTCAATGTATGCATGTGATCATCATTCTTTAAAGCTTTTGAAAGTTTTCTTGATTGTAGGAGTGAAATTTGATTCTTACATTATTGTACATATTTCCATAAATCTTAAATGTAAACCGAGTATTTTCAGGTGCATGAATCTTCCCTCTTACATTACTTCCAAGGTTTTAAACTAAGAAATTACTATGGTTACAGAAATTGTTAGTAAGCATTGTATATCGACAGTTTAGATCCATTGTAATACTCTGTTGAGTAATCGTATTTGGTTTTTCTCTTCTTCAAATCAATTGTAATTCTATGTTTGCGATTTCTTTTACTAAAAGTGTTGTCTTGAAAGTTTGGATTACACCTTGATTTTTTAATGTAGCCTTTCCTGTCCCAATACACAAGGGGGACATGGCCGGTCATGAAAAATGGTCAAGAAAATAGGCTATTGTATAACCTGGGGAGGTTGCCCATAGAAATTGTTAATATAGAATCTACTGTTCATAGAGATTGATTCTCTATTCCCCTTCATGACTTGGGATCTTAAACGTGCCTCAATCCCTAAGTCGTTTATTATTATTTTCTGTCCAAAGCTTCCATCCCAAAAAGGGCGTCGTTCAATATTTTTAGACCCGTGTTCATCGTGCAAGCCATTTTTGGTATATGGGGGAAGGACAAGAATGAGTGCGCCATAATGAATGCTCTAAGAAACAATGCGCACATTTTAAGCTTGTAACTTACAAGTTACGACTTGATCAACAACTTGGGATCAAGTAATTTAGTACTATCATTTGGTAAATCACTATCCTACAAATACTTGAGTGGTTCAGTCTTTAGTTCTTATATCACATTCAGATGGCACTCAAATTACCAAGAATCATGATAATTGGAGCGGTCTTAGTAGTATACAGCGCTTATGCTTTCTTACTAGTAAATGGCAATTATGCTGCAATTGTCCGCTGTCCGAATTGCGGGACCACTCCAGTCCCGTATCCTCTCAGCACTGGACCTAAATGCGGCCAACGGTCATACAAGATCGAGTGTGATGGAGATGTGTTGAAGTTCAATACACTTAATAACACATACCCGATTATATCAATCTCCCTGATAGATCAACGGATAGTGATCCAGCGATCTAATGTATTACCTAGTACCTGCGTCACATCTAATCTTACCACCCATGACATCCAGCTGAACTCCTCTTTGCCCTTCACTGTTGCCCATATTAACTGCAGTGACCCTGCAGTGGAATTGATGTGGGCCCCACCACCGGAGCCACAGTGTAGAACACAGGCGTGTTGTGATTCGACTTCTATTTGTAGGATGGCTCATGATGGCACACTAAGATGCTTCTGTAAGACTAAATTTCACTGGGACGCAGTTGCCAGCCAGTGTTCTTCAGGTAATGATGCTAGAGTGAAAATGTAAAATTTACCTTTTGTTACTAAAGAAAACTTAACGAGAGACAATTTTTTGCAGATTTTGTGAGCATGAGACCAAAAAGAATCATAATTGTGTCAACTACGCTGTGCAGTGGTGTAACAATACTTCTATCAGCTGTATTTGCAACAATGTTGCTCATTCGCCATCAAAAAATCAAAGTAGAACAAAAGCGGCTTGCTCGTGAGCGTGAAGGTATCGTAGCATCAGGTGATGGAGGAAAATCAGCCAAGATTTTCACCACCAAAGAGATCAAAAGAGCAACAAACAACTTCTCATCAAGTGGCCTCCTCGGGGTTGGAGGGTTTGGTGAAGTGTATAAAGGCATGTTGGACGGTGGCACAGCGGTGGCGGTTAAATGTGCAAAACTGGGGAACACCAAAAGCATCGATCAAGTGTTAAATGAGGTTCGTATACTATGTCAAGTCAACCACAAGAACCTCGTGCACCTTCTCGGTTGTTGCGTAGAAAAACAGCCGTTGTTAGTCTACGAGTTTATTCCAAACGGAAGCCTCTTTGATCATTTACATGGTCAAAAGAAACAATATTTAACATGGAGTCAGCGATTAGGTATTGCTCATGATACAGCTGAAGGGCTCACATACCTCCACTTTGGCGCATCGCAGCCTATATACCATCGTGACGTGAAATCCAGCAATATTTTACTTGACAATAAGATGAAAGCTAAGGTGGCGGATTTTGGTTTATCAAGACTAGCTCACACAGATCTAACCCATGTGACAACTTGTGCTCAAGGTACTTTAGGGTACCTTGATCCTGATTATTATTGGAACTACCAGCTGACTGATAAGAGTGACGTATATAGCTTTGGAGTATTGTTGTTAGAGATATTGACGTGTCAAAAAGCAATAAATTTCAGTAGACCAACGGATGATGTAAACTTGGTTGCTTATTTCAAGAGAATAGTGAATGAAGAAAGAATGGTAGATGTGATTGACCCGATGCTCTTGAGACATGCTACATTGTTGGAGATTGATGCTATGAAAGCATTTGGGTTTTTGGCAATGAGTTGCTTAGAGGAACGACGAGATGACCGACCCTCTATGAAGGAGTCATCTGAAGAGATCGAGTATATCATGGGCTGTGTGAAAACAATGACTGAAGATGATCGTGAGGATAGCTAGGCAACATTGAGTGCCACCATGTTATCACGATGTGTATGTTATGCATTTTGCACACTTGGCCTCTGCTGTGCACCTGAAGTTTTATGCTGTGCATTAGGAGTATGCAAATTTTCAGTTGCCACTGGACAATAGATTTCAATAAAAGCTGACAAGTTTGTAAATATCTTTGACTAAACCTTCTTGAAGTCAAACACCATTAAATTGAACAAAAAAGTCAACACGATGAGAAAAGATAACTCAGCATAATCAAAATAACCTGTTGGTGCCTTCCTCAATGGAAATCTTAATCTTTTTAACTTCTAACATAGCTCGTAAATTCACCATTGATATTGCATTTATGGTGGTGTTGATGCTAATGGGATCTTGTTTAGCCGCCTCTGCACCTTTGTCCATTTTCTGCTCAGTTTGACAGGTAGGACCAGTTGCAGTGACCACTGACCAGTCCAGCAGAGTCCTACAGGGTCTTGTGCGACGGCGAGTGCAGGTCCTGTTGTGAACTCGACTAGAGAAGAACCATTGAAATGTATAGGTAGAGCTAGTGGATAAAAGTACAAAATGGGCCAAGCTTATCAGGTAGATCAACCAGCACTTTTTCCCAACATTTTTGAATTTTGTGATCTATGTTACTGAAATAATGATTAAATTATTTCTCGTATAGTAGTTCAGAAGTTACAAGAATTTGGATACACCTGAAGCGATTTTTGAATACAAAGATGAAAAGGCGCAAAGAGATTCGTCATTTAAGGTTTCATTGGGTTAGAGTCTCCAAGCCAATCCCCCCAACAACGTGATGCATATTCAAATGCAAAAAACTGAGGAATACGATGCAGCTAGTGATAGCAGAAGCTCCTGGAAGCAGAACGTACATCAGAAACCAAGAGAGAATTACAATTATGGTATCTGTTTTCAAGTCTTTAAAAAACTATTATTATGGGATCTTGGTTAAGAAAAGAAGCAATTTTGCATAACAATGCATAGAGATTGGTCCCTAATTGTTATGGGATCTTAACAGACCTCCATCCCCAAATCACCTATCTCGGATCCCAACAGTTTTGCCTCCATCTTAAACACCGTTTTTGTCATATCTGAGGACAAGAATGACATCACATCAACAACTTGATTGACAACCATCCTACAAATACATTAATCATTTATCTTCACTTCTTAGTACCTTAATTCAAATGACACTTACTTTGCAAGTAAGAATGTTGGTTCTCGTGGCGGTTTTGTTAGTACACGCCACTTGTGCAGTTGCTGTCACTTGCCCAAATTGTGGGACGACTCCAGTCCCTTACCCACTCAGCACTGGACCCACGTGTGGTCGCCAATTGTACAGGATCCTGTGTGACAAGGGTGTGTTGAAATTTAATACACTCAATAACACCTACCCAATCACTTCAATCTCCGCAAAAATCCAACGGCTTGTGATCCAGCCACCACGTATCATACCAAATACATGTATCATGGCTGATTATGTCTTCAACGGCATTCAGCTTAATGCTTCTTTACCCTTTACCATAAGCGACAGCAACACCGTGATGTATTACAACTGTACAGAATCATTAATGTCAGTTGCGTTAGATTGCTCATCAACAAGCCCTTGTGTAACGTACCAGAACACTGTGGCAAACTATTCTGCATGCCAAAAGACCCCACGTTGTTGTTCATACACAAGAGGAAGCTACACAAACTATTATTTCCTTTCGATAAATGACGATCGTTGCAGGGCATACACAAGCTTCGTTAATCTAGACGAATCATTGAGCATTAATAAGTGGCCGGATCCTGGTGTGGAGCTGATGTGGGTCCTACCAAGCGAGCCACGGTGTACAACACAGGCTCAATGTGACTCGACCTCCACCTGTAAGGACGTGCATGATGGCACGCGAAAGTGTATCTGTAAATCTAAGCTCCGCTGGGACGCAATTACAGGACGGTGCACTAAAGGTGATTAATAGTGTCAGTTTTGAGATAATGTTTTAGCATTGATAAAGGAAATACATCTGAACAACTGTATTACACACGGTTTCTTCAACAAAATTTCATAAAAGGTTGTGTGTTTTTATAAGTCATATAGCCATAGATTTCTAAAAAGATTATCGAACCATATTTTTGCAAATAAGTTTGTTGGAAACCTTTTTGCGAAATTGAACTTTTTTACATCCATCTTTCAGGTATTTTGAGAAGGGTGATAATGAGTTTAGTTCCAAATTTGTTTCTGCAGATAGATAGTATTTTGGTATAAAAGCAAATATTCATGACAATATGTAAGAAGTCATTTGTATATGGTCGTTTTGATTAATTTTCCGTTGGAAAGCATACTAACTGAATATGTTGATTGCAGATCTCAGAAAGGCCAAATCAAGACATATTGTAATTGTTGCTACCACAGTTTGCGTTGGGGTAATAACGTTTGTGACAGCTGTATATGGGACGTTTGCATTCATTCGTCGCCAAAGAATAAAGGCAGAAAGACAACGGCTTGCTCGTGAACGTGTAGAGATTGTTGGGGCGAGTATTGGTGGTAAATCATCCAAGATTTTCACCAGCAAAGAGATCAAAAGAGCAACAAATAACTTCTCATCAAGTGGCCTTCTTGGTGTTGGTGGTTTTGGTGAAGTATATAAAGGTATATTGGATGATGGTACACCAGTGGCCGTTAAATGTGCAAAGCTCGGAAACACCAAAAGTATAGATCAAGTCCTAAATGAGGTTCGTATCCTTTGCCAAGTCAACCATAAGAACCTCGTACTCCTTCTTGGTTGTTGTGTTGAGCTAGAACAACCATTTTTAGTTTATGAGTATGTTGCAAATGGGAGCTTATTTGATCACTTGCACGGTCGAAATAAACAACCTTTAACATGGACTGAACGGTTATGTATTGCTCATGACACTGCGGAAGGGCTCGCATATCTACATTTCGCTGCATCTCCTCCAATCTATCATCGTGACATCAAATCTAGTAACATTTTACTCGACACTAAGATGAGAGCAAAGGTTGCGGATTTTGGTTTGTCAAGACTAGCTCAAACGGATGTAACCCATGTCACAACTTGTGCACAAGGTACATTAGGGTACTTGGATCCTGATTATTATTGGAACTATCAGCTGACCGATAAGAGTGACGTGTATAGCTTTGGTGTACTATTGTTAGAAATACTAACATGTCAAAAAGCAATAGACTTTACTAGACCGACGGAAGATGTGAACTTGGTGCAATACATAAAACGAGTAGTGAATGAGGAAAGATTGGTGGATGCTATCGACCCAATGCTTAAGATAAATCCTTCATCACTGGACATCGATGCTATGAAAGCATTTGGGTTCTTGGCAATGAGTTGCATAGAGGAACATAGAGAGAATCGACCTTCTATGAAGGAAGTGTCCGAGGAGATCGAGTACATTATGGGTATTGTAAAAATCACTACAGAAGATCATCTCCGCGATAGCTAGCTGTGTCGAGTGTCTGTAGTGTTATTAAAATTTGTACATCGCGTATTAAAAGCTGTCAGTTCCGCGTAGTATATTGTGCATTATGATCAGTTTTTCATGCATTAAGTTTTGTAAGATAGCCAGTCATAATGATGTATTCTATTCTAGAAGTAGAAATCATGAACCTTATCAGCTGACATTTTACAATAAATTCCTAACAGAAGTTGTTGAGAACGTTAAATCACCACCATCTTTGACTAGCAAATAGTCAAAGTCAACCCCTTAAAATGGTACAAAAAGTCAAAAAACAAGACAACAAATGTCCTTATAATACCTTTTTTGAAATCAAACTGATCACGACAATTATTTTAATGTTTTCAAAGATGGCGGCCAAACCTCCTTCCACAATCATGCTCACGGTGACACTGCTACTAATGTGCACCGGTTTCGCCACTTCGGCCACCCGTTGCCCGGACTGTGGAACCACTGAGGTTCCGTACCCACTCAGCACCGGACCCAGCTGTGGCGACCAGTCCTACAAGGTCCGGTGCCAAACGGGTACAGGATCACTATTTTTCGACACACCAAACAACACCTACCCAATCACCTCAATCTCGCAAACCACGCAAAGGTTGGTGATCCAACCATCAAATTTTCTTAACAACAACACATGTGTCACAGCTGATGTTTCGTACCAAGGTCTTCAGCTAAACCAGACCTTACCATTCAACATAACTAGTGGCAACACTATCATGTACCTTAACTGTTCCGAATCACTTTTAAAGTCACCTTTGAACTGTACTTCCACAAGCCTTTGTCATTCGTACATAAACAACTCAGTTGAAGCGTCCTCATGCAGTCGAGCTCCTATATGTTGCACGTTTCGGTCTGGTGGGTCGACTACTCAGTATTCCATACGTGTGAGGAATGGAGGGTGTCAAGCGTATAGGAGTTTTCCAAATTTGGATTATTCGTTACCTGTTAGTAGGTGGCCTGCTCCTGGTGTGGAGATACAATGGATGTCACCACCCGAGCCGTTGTGTAGTAATCAAACAGATTGTGATGCTAGCTCGACTTGTTTGTTATCGAGTACTGGCGGTGTTCGTAGGTGTTTGTGTAACACTGGACTTCATTGGGACGCTATTGAAGGAGTCTGCGCCTTAGGTAATAATAACATTTTCATGTGTTAGGACTTTTTGACATTATAATGTTATTTGGGACAAAACTAGTGCTCACAAATTTGTGACATCTAAGACATAATATCGGTTACAAATGATACTTGTCGATTACTACTGTATAATATAACTTTGGTCAATTTTTTTACAGATGATACTTGTGAGAACAGAGGAGATTGCAGCGACTCAAACCGGACTGCGCTTATTGCAGGTATCATAACATCTCACTTTTTTTTTCCTTACATAGTTACATGCTTGTTTTTCTTTTTTCGGTCTTATCTATGTATAACGTGTATGTCACATAAGCCAAATAAATCTACTATGTTTCGGAACATGAGCATGACCCAAACTTAGGTAATCCTGTTTTCACTCCAAGTTGATACCTGATATCTTTATAATAAGATTATACAATCAGCGTATCCTTGATGGATTTTAAGTTTTGGGAATGCCGAGTAAAAAAGTTTAGTTTTGCGTACTTGTTCACACATAGTCACATACTCAAACAATAGTATAAAAATTAGGCGTTTATTGTGTGTTAGGCCTTGGGCTATGGGTGGGATGCAGCATAGGAATTCGTGTGAAATTGATGTAGCTCATATTTTGCAGCTTACTATGGTCTCTAAAAATATTATACTATAGCTAAGTTATATAATAGTTATAATCAGGGACGGAGCTTGGACGTATTTTTTGGAGGGGCCGGAAACATTCGAACACATAAAACAATTTTTAATATATAGAGCATCTAGTGTTTGTGTCGCGAAGTACATTTTTTCATAGTTTCATTCTGATTCAAGTGTTAGTGTTTTGAACTTTCTCATAATATCCTACAGGTGTAACCCATCGATATATATTTAGGAGCACATGTAGTGTTGAACTTTCTACTGCATCATTTTTTCGAAAGGATTAAATAAACTAGGACTAGGGATAAAAAAAGTTAAATCGTAACAGTGGAGATCCCAAAATACTAACTATATTATATGGAAGCAGAAAAAAAGAATTACAGTATAAAGAACAAATGAAAAAGAGGAGTCAGAAGATACGTTGGTGTTATCGGTGGATTAAGCTGAGCAAAAGAATTTGCAAAATATAAGTTAACTGTGCAACCTTAGTCTTCAGATTGAATGGTTTAGCTCTTCACGTAAAGCTTTTGAAGTTTTATTCCCAAAAATTAAGAGGGGCAGAAGTTAAATCTACTCATACATATGATGCAAATAATACAAAACTTATAATTACAATCCTTTTTTTTTTTTTTTTTTTTTTTTTTTTTTTTTTTTTTTTTTTTTTTTTTTTTTTTTTTTTGGGGGTGGGGGTGGGGTACCTGCCCTATGAATCCTCCATCTATGTATCCAATTCCGTAAGACTTAGACGGCTCCATCTATGTATACAATTCCGTAAGACTTAGACGGTTATAACCAATTGCACCGAGCTATTTTAGGATTAGGCGCATATAACTTAGACTAGTCAATGTTGTATAATCTAATCACCCTTACAGAAAAAAAATCAAGACTCATACACTAAAGCATCGAAGTATTGAACCGTCTAACTGAGCAATGAAAAAATCAACGGTATCCAATCCCGTGAGATGTAGACAGCCTTACTAGGTAGAGAGGCTCAGAGGACCTCTGACCTCTTTTTGCAGGGAGTGTGAATCGAACCCTCACCTCTATCTCAAAAGGATCGGCGTTTTTCCAACTCATCCAACCTTAACATGGTTTGTGTTAAATGTTGGGTTTGGGCTTGGGGTGATTATGAAACTAGTTATACAATGAAATTTTTGAGATTATTGAATTATACGAAGGAGCACGTACAGTCATGGGCCCTTTTCAGGCCCATTCTTTTCTATCATGGACCCAACTTTTAACCAATTTGTCACTTTGTTGAACTCTTTGGCCCAGGAGTATCTTCCTTAGGGAATTTGAGAGTATGAAATGTGATTAAGAGATTAATCATTATTTAAAGTTCATTTATATTATATTTTTTAAGATTATGTTTATCTGCCCTATGATTTTTAGTTGATTCATGTGAATGAATCATTTTGTATAAACCCAAATAATAATGTAACTAAAAGCATCAAGTATTCATGTACTACGTATCACTTTTATTTAGAAAGGAAGAAAAGAAAGAAACATCTTTAATCTTTACTTTTTTTTATTAATTTTAATTCAAAGACTTGACCTTTGTCCAAAAGCAATTAACTCAAAAATAATAACTAATAATATTTTTTAGTCCTTTACCAAAAACATATACATTTTCTTTAGTACTCATGAATAAGTATTCACAAACTTTATATGTAGGACCAACAATATATTTTCTAGGTGAAAACCGCGTTTATGTGGTCAAAATTAGGTTACTATATTGCGAATTTTTATATTTAACATTGGCCTAATTTTTTTTATACAACCATCCTTACATGTGAACTTTAATACATATCGATTACTATGTTGACAGGCTGTATATGTAGACATTTAGTTAGACTTAACTTTAAAATATTAAATTGTTCGAAATGGTCAATGTAACACACTAGACTTTGCTAAACAATATTTTGTTTTTGGTGTAACATTTTGTTGACTTTTAAATGTTTAGGTTTGACATCCGGTCTGGGGTCAGCACTTGTGGCAGCTGTGATCGGGTTCCTACTATACAAACGTCACCGTCGTCACAAAGAAGCACTAGCGCGACTTGCTCGTGAGCGTGAAGAGATACTAAACTCTGGTGGTGGAAAAACCGCTAAAGTTTTCACTGGAAAACAAATAAAAAAAGCGACAAACAACTTCTCAAAAGACCGTCTCCTAGGTACAGGTGGATTTGGGGAGGTATATAAAGGCGTTCTAGAGGATTCCACTGTCGTAGCCGTTAAATGTGCCAAAGTTGGTAACACTAAAGGCACTGACCAAGTCCTCAATGAGGTCCGAATCCTATGCCAAGTTAATCATAGGGGCTTGGTTCGACTTTTAGGCTGTTGTGTAGAGCTCGAACAACCATTGCTTGTTTATGAATACATCTCAAATGGCACTCTTTTGGACCACTTAAAAAGTAAATGCAACGGTGGTTTGACTTGGATTCATCGGCTAAACGTAGCCCGTGATACAGCAGAAGGGCTAGCCTACCTCCATTTCTCGGCAGTCCCACCTATCTACCATCGTGATGTAAAATCTAGCAACATTTTACTAGACGATAAGTTAAACGCAAAAGTTGCAGATTTTGGGCTGTCACGGTTGGCTGAAGCCGATTTAAGTCATGTAACAACATGTGCTCAAGGTACATTAGGTTATCTGGATCCCGAGTATTACAGAAACTATCAGTTAACAGATAAGAGTGACGTTTATAGCTTTGGAGTCGTGTTGCTGGAGTTACTAACGTCCCAAAAAGCAATAGATTTCAATAGACCCCCGGATGATGTAAACTTGGCAATATATGTGAAACACGTTGTTGAAGAGGAGAGGTTGTTGGATGCAGTTGATCCGGACCTTAAGAAGGGTGCTAGCGAGATGGAATTGGAGACGATGAAAGCATTGGGGTTCCTCGCGGTAGGATGCTTAGAGGAACGTCGACAAGATAGGCCTTCGATGAAAGAGGTGACCGAGGAAATCGAATATATCATTAGCATCGCAACTAGTAAACCTGAAAATTAAACAAGCGTTCATGAGTGTAGTAGGGTACTACTAATTACACTAGTTTTTATATCACGGCTTATCTTTTTGTTTAGATTTTTAGCATTCATTTGTTTCTCTTGAAACAGTTGTAATATACATGTTTGTGTGTGAATTTTATTGTTATGTCTTCTTAATTTGTGGTGATAAATCTCTTGCTAATTCCATGCATGATAACTTTGACCCATAAACTCAAGCTTATTTTTTTTTTTAATTTCTTTATAAATAGGGAAAAAATAAAAACAGAGGAAGTAAGCCTCATTAGCAACGTAGCATTGTAAACAGTGTGTTGTTTTTGAGAGAGATTCAATACAAAACAAGTTCCTCAAAAATCCTTTTCATTATCATCACAATATTCATTCTTTTGTCTAGTACTTATAACATCTTTTCAAAGACGTTGTGATCAAAATCTTTGGACGGATGAGTGTTGGTCGAAAAATATTGTGATTCATCGGTTTACCTCATATATTTTGGTCATAAGGGTATCGAGGAGTGGCATTTAATCTAATTGGTTGTACAAAACAATTGGTTTCTCTTTTTTGCTGATTTCTTTTTGGTAAAGGGTTTTACTTCGGTAAACAGACTTTTCTGTTGAATTTTGTTTATAAGTTGAAAACTTGTTGTCATGTGAACCATACCGAATTTGAGAAAATATATATATCTCATGATAAACTTGTTGAAGATTCACGAGACGACTACATTTACAGGGTTAAAACCCGTTACGCAAAATAAGATTAACGAAATGACTTGGAGGGCGTTTAGTAACGGTGAATACAAAGTCCATGCCAATGATCCAATTCCATGCCTAAATTTGCATTATCATCTTTACAAAAAGTTTTAACACATAATTCTGGATCATCCACATCTAAAATGCGTAACTTTTTCATCAAGACATGATCCAGATTTATTGATGATAATTTATTAAAAAAACCATCGAAAGTAGACTTCCCCAAGGAGTATAATTTATATATAAAAAAAAGACTATTATTTTCAAATTTTATGCAAGTTGAGTTAAAACATTGACTTATTCAAGGATATACGTCTACATTTGAGTCTAAATCATGCTCAGATCGTTGACCAAAAACAGTTTCCGGTTAAAAGAAAAAGTAAAAGAAGAAGAATGAGAAGAATTTCTAGTCACGCATCGTAAATAAAGGGAATGTTTTTAAAGAAAGATGCATGTAGGTGTAGACTTAGGATCAAATGAGAAGAAACTTTAAAATGAGAAGAATGAGAAATACCTATAAATACATATTAGATATGCGTCGACTTGAATTAGATGCATCCCTAATCTTTTAAATGCACCATAATATATTTTCTAGCTAAAAATTATATGAATATACATATATTAGACGCATTTCATCAAGTTAGACGAATCCTATGTATTTTTCGTCCTCTGTGGGCCAAATTTGTTGTTAGTACTACTATGCATCGTTTTCACTTCAAAATCACTTTCGAAACTAAGTGGGATGCATCTAAATGAATAGAGATGCATCTAATTCAAGTCGATGCATCTCAAATATGTGGTTTTTGCTATTTCTCATTCTTCTCATTTTAAGATTTCTTCTCACTGGATCCTTACCCTGTAGGTGTATTTAAAATGTGTTATTATGATTTTTTTTCTCAATTTTAAAAGAGATGCATGTAGGTACATCTAAAATATGTTATTATGATTTTTTCTCACATTTCTTATTTTAATTTTTTTTCTCATTTAATTTGATCATAACTCGTTCCATAAGTTTATAATGTGCATAAGCCATATACTTTCATAAATATTAATTTTTAACGACGTAATTTAATCATTGTATTACAATGAACACAAAAGATGTAATTTAATCATTGTATTGTATCATTATGATGCGATGGTCAAACCATTTTGTTGCAAGCTAGGTCGTAGCAAATTTATGTCCACAACGATGTGTTGCTGACACAATATTCAGTAGTGATGTGTTAATCCCCGTTTTACATTTTTATCTAGATTTTAACAAGACTAATCCTCACAGACAATGTACCCGTTCGTGTATAGTATAAACTTGGTAAGACAAAGTTGTTCTGTGTAATGAACTAAGATAAATAAATAAATTTGACAATTATGAAATAACATTTAAATAATTAAAGGGGGCGTTTTAGATCTGAGAGATCATAACAGTTTTAAGAATTGAATTGAAATAACAAAACAAGTAAATGACGAGTAATAAAATACGCATGGAAACTCAATAGGAGAAGAACGTTTTAACCTAGTTATTCACTTATATGCATCAATGAAAAAACTTAATATGCGCAATGTTCCAATGACTTCCATTTCCATTGAATCTAATATGGGTTAAGCTTAGTTCACTACTAGAAAAAGGGCTATCCTTGACTCGCATTTTATGACGCACGCTACAAGATGACGCGCAAATAGCAAAGTCATAAAATAAGAGTCGATTTCATGTCCAAGTCTTTTACTTTGCTTATTTCCTAGCTTATTTGCACCTTCTTTTCATCTTATTCAAGCTTCTTACTTCTATCTTGATTCAAAATAAGCTCACATAAGTCTTGCACCACCTTTGCATGAAAAGAAATTTTCGTGCCTTATGATTATGACTTGAGCTTATTTGGGTTTTGCTAGCTTGTGAGAGCTTTTATTTCGTGTTTGTTTAGCTTATTTACAAGTTTCCAAGTCGTTATCTTTAGCTTTTTAATCTTTATTTTGAGTCTAAACTAGCTTTTTAGTTACAAGCCCTAGAAATATGTTTTGCTTATTTTGATTAGTTGTGTTTTCTATAGCTTATTTTGAGTATTGGTTTTGCTTAATATTGAGTTTAAATAAGTTTTCATTAAGTTTTTATAAAAATTTTACGTAAAAAAATATGTCCAGTACGTCATTAGGGTTTACTAGCGAGTTTGAAGCTTATTAGGGTTTAGTAGCGAGTATGGTTTTCTTTTAATAGCGAGTATGCTATTTTTCTTTTGATCTAGCGAGTATGGTCTTGGCTAGATAGCGAGTTTGTTTTTATTTGGAGTCTAGCGAGTTTGGTTTCACAAGGTCTAGCGAGTTTGGTGTCTCCATAGGTAGCGAGTTTGTATTTTTATTTTCATAGGTAGCGAGTTTGATTTGTATTGGTAGCGAGTATGGTTTGTATTTTCAGGATAGCGAGTTTCCTTTTTCATTTAGGTCTAGCGAGTTTGGTTTCTTTAGTGTGTAGCGAGTTTGATTTCAAAAAGGGTAGCGAGTAAGGTTTTCACAAAGTAAAGCGAGTTTCATTTTCCATTTTTCATAGCGAGTTTTATTTTTCTTGTGTAGCGAGTTTTGTTTTTTATTTTCTTTAGTTTTCGAGTCTTAGTCTTTTGTTGTCGTGTCTTGTTTATTTCTAAAGCCGAGCTAGGCTTATTGTCACTCCATCGTTCATTGAGTGGAGTTTGCTTTTACTTATTTTATACCGTTACTCTGTCGAATTTTCTTTTAAACCTTTTTAACTTAGTTTAATTTTCTTTCGTTCATTAAATACAAAACAACAAAAACATTTTCTTTATTTCTTTCTTTCTTAGTTTAAACTTTTATTTCTTTTTCGCTTTACTTAGTCTCATGTTTTCTTTCATAGTTAAACTTATTTCCTTTCTTATCGTTCTTTATTTCATTTAAACTTTATGCAAACCTTTCTTAGTATAACTAAAACAAAATCAAATCTTTTCAACCCATTCATCTCACATAACTCATGACTTGAGTGACTAGATCAATTTCAACGCTCGTTGGGACAACGATACCCGTGGTTCGAGCTTGTACTTTGCTCCCGCGAACTTATCAATTTGCTACTACATCTGGTTTGGTGACTGGTGTTGTGTGCAAAACACGCCTTTCACATCATTTTGGGAGTTGATCACTCCATGGTTACTATGCTGAAGACTTTGTTTTGTTTTGTTTTGGCTCGTGGTAGAATGCTAATATAACCTAACTTTTGTCTTATTCTTATCATCCTTATTATACCTTTTGTTTTCCCCAATGCACCCTATGATATTCTTTGTTCCTTATCTTTTGCTTCGTTTATATATATCTGTTCACTAGGCTTTTAAGCTCAGCCGCATTTCTTTTCTCATGCGGTAGGTTTAGTAGGAAGTGGGTTATGGACGAAGGCTTTGTTTTGGGCTTAGAAGACTTCACCCTGTTAGACATTTGCTGGACTTAGAGACGCTTAGAAGTAGACTTGTTTTGGGCTTAGTTTTGTTGTTGCCCTTTTGTATTTTGTTTAGTCTTATTTTTCCCTTGTAACCTTTGTATACTTGATGTGTCGTTTTTCAAGCGGTGAAGCTTATAAACTCGAGTCGTTGTCCCAACGAGGGTTGAACTGATCTCGTCACTCAAGACCGTGAGCTATGTGTGGTGAATAGGTTTAAAAGATGTTTTGGTTTTGTTTATACTACAACGACAAATTAAAATGCGGTTTAAAGTAAAGAAAAGCGATAAAACGACATGAAATAAGTAAACAAGTAAAGCTGCATGTAATAAAGCGACTAAAGAAAGCGGTAACTAAAAGTGCGATAAGAAATGAAAACAGTAAATGAATTTTAAAAGACAATGTGTTTGCAAAGCGACGCGAGTAAGTTCATTAAGTTTGAGCAAAAGGTTTGTGACGAGTTATTTTCTTTTCTCGAGATTAGTTGTCAATTAATCCTTTGAAGAGATAATAACTCTAAACAAGTGAATTAATCATTCCAAGTTTTTTGTCTTTGAATAATTAAATCACACGTCTAATTAATCTCTCGATTATTAATCACAAACGTTTAACACTCTCACTTAACTCACAAACCCGAGCCACTAAGCGAACACGTTTAAAAACTACTCACGACTCATATTAAGAACGTAAAGCGATAAAGTAATGAAAAGACTTGTGAGCATTAAAACGTAATTAAAGTTTTAAACTAAAAATGAAAAGACGAAGGACTCAAATAAGAAAACGTACTAAAAAGATTTTAAAGAAAATTCGACAGCATAACGTTTAGATTTAAGAAAAAGAAAACCTCACTCGATAAACGATGAGGGACATAATAGCCTAACTCGGCTCGTAAAAGAAAAGAAACTAGAAAATATTCGCAAGAAAAGAACAGCCATACTCGCTACAAAATTAAATCCATACTCGCTAAGATAGTTCCCATACTCGCTAACTATGGTTCCATACTCGCTAACCTAGTTCATACTCGCTGAAAATATGTCATACTCGCTAGGATTTTGCTTCTTACTCGCTAGACCTAGAAACTAAACCATACTCGCTACACAACAATCCCATACTCGCTAGAACTTATTTTCCATACTCGCTAAATTATTTTTCATACTCGCTAGATAACCTAGAAAACCCATACTCGCAAAAATCATGACCATACTCGCTAACTATTTTTCATAACGAGTAAATTTTTTATTGGAGATGACTCGTTTTCAGAAGCGTCATAACATAGGGTCATAATCAGTTAAAATTGTTTATTTATTTCTTGTGTAATATATATTTGTGATTTTTTATAAGTTATAAAATTGTTTTTTATCTTTTCTTTTTAGCAAAGGCGGACTTTTTTATCTTGTTCAAAATTTTCAACAAGATCAGATCTCACACACCCACTCTTTACCCTAGTATCGTCATTACTCATACCTCCCTCACCACACCATAGCTTCCTGTCGACTACCGGGTCAGCTCCCTATAAATAAAACTAGGGTTTCACTTTTATGACTCACACAAACAGCCGAACAATCTCAAAGGCAGCCATCCGATCTCTCAAACTCAGGTAACAACACTTTCAATTAAGTTTTCAGTTATATATACTTTATAGATCTATATGTTTACATGACTGTTTTAATTTAGTTGACTAATTGTTAGTAACATGTTTTATTTAAGGTTTATTTAGTTTAATTAAGTTTTATGTTTGTTTTAGGTCAATGTTTTAATGATTTATGTTCATATATTATTAAAAGTATATGATATATAGATCTTGATTAATTATTAAAGCAGTAGGAAAATGTAGTTTAGATATACTAATGATGTGGTTTGATTATAAATTACGGACTATGGTTTGGTATGTAACGATTAAGCTGGCTTATTAGCTTATGTATCTCAAATAAGCTTGTTTTTTTTTGGATTGGTTTATGAGCTTATGTGAGTGAATTGTAGCTTAATTTAAGCTTAAACCCGGCAGAAACCAGAACTGTCATTACCATCATCCTTATCTGAAACATGATGTCCTGTGTTCTCATCTTTTTCTTATTTGTATGAGTTACTCAGCTGTTTAGCCGAAAAGATAGATTGCCAATTTGTTACTCATATGTGCTTTCATAGTTTACGTGAATCAGTTATGTGTTTTTATCATAATCAAGTAATAGACTGTTTCAAATTTATAAATTTGTGCTTAGATGTGTTTTCTACACATACAGAGTCTGTATAGCAGCAGTGTCTCTGCCCTCGGGTAGAGATATGACTGTCTACAACTTATCTACTCCCATATCCCTATTCTGGCTGATTGGGCGTTGCTGTTTATAGAGTCTATGTAGCCTTTCATATATTTACTCCCATATCTACTCCCATATCCCTATTCTGGCTGATTGGGCGTTGCTGTTTATAGAGTCTATGTAGCCTTTCATATATTTATGTTACTATATCTTGTTCTGTAGGAATTTAATTACTAGAAATGGCGCCTACATTTTATGTTGGTTCGGAAGCCGGTCTCAAGAAGCTCGACGAGTACCTTTTGTCTCGCAGTTATATTACCGGGTACCAAGCTTCAAAGGATGATTTGGCCGTTCATGCTGCTTTCTCAAAAGCTCCATCAGCTTCATATGTGAATGTGTCTCGTTGGTTTAACCATATTAAGGCTCTTTTGAGAATCTCGTAAGTTCTTAAATCTTTATCATCAGTAGTACATGGTTTGGTTGTTATTGGTACTGTGAAGGTTCTGAGCGATTGAATATTTTACAGTGGCGTCTCTGCTGAATATTTTGCACTTGGTTGATTTAATTGAAAACTACACTAAAAGAGACGGAGCTCATGCACACAGAGTACAAGTGCTGAAATTTCAAAGGTGTTGTTTATTTGATTACTAAGTTATTTGGGTGATTAGTTTAGGAGTATCCGTAAACAAAACTGATTTCGATTATTTAGGTTATTTTACGTGTGAATTATTTTCTTGAACCATAATCTGTTTAAAAGTGGAATATGTAGATGCATTATGTTTTCTGATGATCTTTAATCATTAAAATTGGTGTTGCTGTGTAGAGTAGTTGGTTGTTGCGTGACTTATGTCTACATGTGATTATCTGATTATGGATTTTATAGTTGCGGTACCTTGAAACTAAATCTGACTGATTGGTTTATTTGGATTACACAAACTGATTTAGATTATTTAATTAATTAGAGTCGGTTTACATAAAAGATTATAAATAATCGGAATCTGCCTAACATTATGAGAAATGATTGTTTGATTGTTACTACTATAAACAGCAGAAACACATTTATATTTTATACAGCATCTTATTTTGAGCACATGTATTAACTATTATCTAATAACTTTTGTAATGTATAATGTAAGGTAAATATTTATTTCTGACTGCTTATCATATGTTTCTGGTGCAGACTCCCTGTGGTCACAACTTTTGCTTGAAGTGCTTTGAGAAATGGGTTGGTCAGGGGAAGCGCACTTGTGCGATATGCCGAACCTCAATTCCTCCTAAGATGGCGAGTAATCCTAGAATTAACTCATCGCTAGTTATTGCAATTAGGATGGCCAAAATGACAAAGTCAAACTCTGGTGCTTCTGAACCAAAACAAACCGGACAAAGCATACACGACTGAGCGTGCAAAGAAGACTGGAAAGGCTAATGCTTGCAGTGGAAAGATATTTGTGACCGTTCCACCTGATCATTTTGGACCCATTACTGCTGAGAATGATCCAGAGAGAGGAATGGGGGTCCAGGTTGGGGAAACTTGGGAGGATCGTATGGAATGTAGACAGTGGGGAGCCCATCTTCCTCATGTTGCTGGGATATGTGGGCAGTCTGATTATGGTGCACAGTCTGTTGCATTATCTGGAGGATACGAGGATGACGAAGATCATGGGGAGTGGTTCCTGTACACTGGAAGGTATATCATGCACAATCTTATATTATGAACTAGCATATAGTTGTATTATGCAGGTTTTTTTACAAGAGCTTCTAAAATGTTGAATTTGAATGATTGTGCTGATATTAATATTTTTCTTGTGTTATGTTTTATTTGTTACTGACAGTGGTGGAAGAGACTTGAGTGGGAATAAAAGGACCAACAAGACTCAATCATTTGATCAGAAGTTTGACAAATCTAATGAAGCTCTGCGAGTTAGTTGCAAAAAAGGCTACCCAGTACGTGTTGTGAGGTATGCTCATCAAATTCCTATCTTCCTAGATACCAAAATTTACATATATTTTAACTTGACTATGTGTTTATTGTCGTGTATGATTCAAGTTGAATGATGATTTATAGCTAGTCTGTTAATGAAAGAACATTAATGACTACCGCTTATGCATTTTTAGCAAAAAATGACTGCTGCTTATATGGAGTCTGTAGCTTTTTGTTTTTTTTCCATTTATATCCATTTATAAGCTTAAACAAACACCCCTTTGCTTTAAACAAACACCTCGTTCACGTACCCTGACAGCAGTGCATGATGCCATGCTTGAGGATGTGTGCCACCCAGCTGAGATTGTTGGAAAACGTGTTCGATACAGGCTCGATGGCTCAAAGATCATTAAGGTGATTGCTTATTTTCTTGTTATATATGTGGATGTTCTTGAAGTTGTTTTTTGCTCCTGTTATAACTTGACTTGTATGTTTTTGCAGATCTACTTGGACCCAAAGGCTCGTAATGACACCGAGTACATGCTGGAAACATTGTGGAGTCTACAGGAAGCTTTCTGGTAAAGACGTCGTGTTTGAGTACCCCATGACAGAAGCTTAAGATGTGTTAGCTAGCTAAGCGTTTTGGAATATAGAAATCGTATTGTAGTAACTTTAACTAATTATCGGTCTATATTTTGACATGAATTGTTATGTAATGAATTGGTAACGCATTGTTTTGATATATATGAAATGCGTTAATTTTGTACAATTATCAGGTTTATTATCATTATTTATGTATATAATCAGGTTTTAATTAAAAAACAGAAAAAATTAAAAAAAAATGATTTTAAGGTAATGACTCGCAAAAACATATGTCAGAAAAGTGTGTCATAAAAGTTTGTCAAAAACTCAAAATGATTTTAAGGGTAATGACACGCAAAAGGGGTCATAAGTGCGAGTCATAGAAGGATGATGCACAAATGCGAGTCATGAATTTTTATGACGGTACTTTCCTTGACTCGCATTTGCGCGTCATAAGACCTCTTCTTGACTCGCAATGCGAGTCAAGGATAGCCCTTTTTCTAGTAGTGGTTCGGGTAGCTAGAACCTAACCGGTATGTCTATTAGTTGCCAATCCGACGGGGTGATAATGGTTTAGCAATCTACACTCATTAAGTGCTCAACTAACTATGGAGATTCGTTATTAATGCTAACAAAGCCTAGTTATCATCCAGCTATATGTTATATCGATGTTCACAATTAGCTAACTTTAACCTAATAGTCTAGCAAGTGTTTATCCAGTTAGGGATATTTGTGTATCTCTAACCACGGATACGCGGGGCATCTAAACAAAGAATATTAATATACGGTTACCTCATATTCAACGTTCATCCTATGAATAAATCCAAGCTATGCACATATAGGCGAAAGTAGTAATGAACAAACTCAATAATTATCTAAAAATGACTACATCAAAACATATAGATCAAGTAAAATAGCATAAAGGTTTATAACGATGCTAACAAACGAGGGTGTTAGCTAATAATCTCAGCAAATATAACAAAGTGTAAAAACGATAAACATAAAGAAGACATAGTGAAGTCGATGTGCAAACCGAGTGATTAACAAAAGTAATGATGATTGAGGATTTTCTCTTTGATGATAAGGGCCTTCAACGGTTGGTTTTTGGCTATAGAGAAGCCCTAGCAATCGACTGGAATAAAGGATTGATAACCTATTATCGTTTTAAGGTTAAATTTATAAGATTCTCAAAACCCGTCGCGAATACGACTTATCCACTAAATAGATATGTCGTATCGTCGATACGGCGTATCCGTTAAACATTGATACGCCGTATCTCCTCTTTGATAGAAGATCTCATTTTTCCTTTTTTGTTGCCTTTTGAATCAACTAAATTATAGTTCGGATGAAGGAATTATGACCAAAATGCAAAAGCAACTTCTAAGGACATCACGTAAACTTGATTTCATCTTCTGGATTCGTTTCTTCACTTGATTTTTATACGAGCCATCCATAATCAAATTCTAATCACAAGTTTATCCTTCCTTGAGTAATTCACCTTACAAATCCTCCAACGAACTTGAATTCGTCGTGTCATTTTCTCCTCCATTCGTCATCCAATCATGATTACTTGATTTTGCATTAATTCTTGTCAATTTTTGTGCCTTTTCGTCAATTGCTTCATTTTTCTACCCATAATACAAATAGATAATAATTAAATACTAAATCATATACAAATGCAATAATTATGAGCAATAAAGGTGAGATAATGATATACAAAACATATACTTATTTGATGATATGAAGTAGAAACACAAAACAAATGCATAAAGGCAAAAGCCTCTATAGAAACTTGACATGGCCTCTAAACATATCCGGAAAACAGTTTTAATTAATCCATCAAAGGCTAGTACAATTAATCATATCAACCACATTCATTAGCCATAATCTTATGCAACCAAGTCTATACGATGTTAGTCGAGTCGAGTATAGGCATGAGCTTCTTAAGGATTTAAACCCAAAAGTACTATTATAAAGTCCAGTGTAGTTCAAGGGTTGACATCATGCAATCTATTTAAGTCATTAGTGCTATTTTTTAAGTTTGTTATGTAAGAAAAAATAAATATAGGAAGTAAACATTTTTAGCCTGATTTTAAAAGGAAACATTTTATTTCAAATGAACCAAATTACTTTTTTTTTTCTTCAGTATTTTTCATTTAATTTTTCTCCTTAAATTGATACTTGATAACACAACTTTTTTTGTTTTACTTTATTTTTTAATTTTTTTTTGAAGTTATAGTCGAAAACACAGTGTAAGTGTAACCTTAAAGGGTTGTGTGATCCCTTATACGGAGTAATACTTTGTTCTATAAATAAAACTAAACACAATACAACAACCTGTACAAATTGTGCGCCATTGTACTATAAGCCTTTTTGGTCTAGTTATCTACTAAAATTTTGCTTTTAGAACTTTAAAACTTAAAAAACGATCATATTCAAATAAAAGGGGAGAAGGATAAAAGGAATGTGAACAAATATTATTCTTTTTGAACCATTCGTTTACTTTTTTTTTTTTTTTTTTTTTTTTTTTTTTTTTTTTTTTAGAGCAAACATTTATACTTTGTCAATGCATACAAATCAAGCTTCTTAGAAGGTTGGGAATCATCAATTATAATTTGTTGAGAAAGTCCTTTCATTCCTATTTTCCAAACCTAATAAATATTTTAATCGTCAAGTTGATTCCTTTAAAACCTTATAAGTTTAAATCAGCAAAGATTACTTTATAAAACTCATAATAAAATATAATTATATGTAATCAAACCCCAATTAGACACTTCTTTATTACCTTTCTTTAGCATTAGCAGAATATTATCAAATGTTCCTTAATAGTTAATACGTCGTATTAATTAATCCTCTATATGAAAAATTCTTATGTATAATTACCAGATAAACTTGAATAACATAAATTGGATTCCTTCTAATTACATTTTTAATATATATGAAGCCTATAAATAATGGATTAGAATCTTTATACCAATAATGTATGTGCATTGTTTTTTCTTTCTATATTCTCTTAAGCATTTGACTATACAAACTTATCATAAATTTATATAAGTATTCATGATATTGTTAATCATACTGCTTTTAGATAATAATATAATTGAAAATAGTATTTACAGAATATGAGTTCTTTAGAAAAGATAGAAGGTTTGCGCGTTTTTCTTTGGTGACCTCACAAGACCTATATCAACCCAAAAAACAAAAGCCACTGCTTTTCTATCACATTAATAAGCATACTTTAAGAAAAAAAAGATAAAATAAAAAAACGCATATTTTTTCTATTTCTTTTAAAACCAACCTCATTGCTTATTATATATTCAAAATCGATAACATATAATGAATTAATGATTATTTAATATACTAATATCAGGTACTAATTATTCAAGAGCAAAAGAAAAATATTGATTAGAATTATAGCTTATTAAGAAGTAATATCTTAAAGAAAACTAATAGTAACAGAAGATCATTTTTTTGATAGAGAAAGTGATTTGTCTATTGTTTTGATTTTAAATTAAAACATGTAATCACGGTGATACATTAAGTTGGCTGAGAAAAATTAAATTCAGGGGCTAAGTGATACTAGTTTATTCTAAAATTATAATCAATTTAATTATGCATACCGTAATTTTTAAACATAGTCTTAAGGGACATGTTTGACATTTTCCTTATTGTTTTGCATGCGTAACTTGGAAGCAAATGCTGATAATCTCTGTCGTTATATATGGCACCAGCGGCGGAGCTAGAAAAATTTTCGTAGGAGGGCCGAAACAATTTTCTTTCGGGAAATACATTAAATGGGAGGGCCGAGATAATTTTTTTTTTTCGGAAATACATATGAAATCGCAAATAAATACACTAACGGGCTTAGACCTAGGGGGGCCGGGACCCTCCCCGGTCCTCACATAGCTTCGCCCATGTATGGCACAAGGCGTCGACGATAAAAGAGCTCGGCAAAAACATCCATGTCAGAACGAGGGGACGGAATACCCACCCCCGAGCTTTTCCTTTGCCGCAAGAAACTGTACTTGCCTCTCGGCACATTCTTCCCTGAAAAAACATTCAGATGTGCTGCAAATTTTTTAACGAAAAGATAATTAAGTAACAAAAGCTAACATAATATCTAGAAAAGCAGGCTTTTGCACAACACTCTCCGCTCTTAAAATCTTGAGCATATTATATGTAAAATTATTCATATTTATATAAAGAAATCACACATATCAACCAAAGCAAACTTATTCCGTTTGTATTGATATATACCGCATGCATTGTGCAATGTCCAGAATGCATGTATGTTTCTGAATCGACACTCGTCTATCACGTTTCCTAAGATTCGTTTTAGTTGGATTATTTTATCCAATCGTGTAATAACATGCATTAGTAACACATTGTTAAAAGTTTTCTAGTATTTGGCTAATAATTGAATAGTTTTAAAATAATTACGTTAATTTCAAGCAATTATATCTTCAGGACGTGTTTAAGATTGTGTATCTTTCATAATCTAAAAAAATGTAATTATTTATCGTAATAATACAGCTTTATCTTCCGTGAGTTATATATGAAAACGTCAAACGAACGTTCAAGGTATGGCCATTATGCAAAACATTTTAATCCATTGACCGAAGCTTTTATTATATCTACCCACTTGTTTCTAGTAACCACTCCTTAATTTAGTCATCTTTGCATAATTTCATTTTCACCTATCACAAGTGACAGAAAGACTTTATATATGTAGTTACGACTTGGCTTAAGATGCTTACCTGTACGTCAAATAGTACTCTTCGACCAAACACAAGTCAAAACATTTACATCTCATTTGAACGTATGTTGTTTCTTAGAACATAAAAACTTTGTCTCGACATGTATAGGAAGAGATTCATCTATTTACGCTGTTTTCTAAAAATAAAACTCGGTGAAGAGTAGTTGTGTTTATACATGTCACTACTCACTAGCGAAGTTCCAATCACTTTCTTTTAAGGCTTCAAAAAACACAATCTCAGGTCGCATATAAATACAACACTCTTGTTTCATTCCTTTTCATTACCAAACTATTGTCCAAAATGAACATACCTTCCCCTCACCTTAAATTTGTTTTTCTTGTTCTTCTAGGTTTCTTCACAACTCTTTCTCATCAAGCAACATCCCCCCCAAACCCTAGGCTCCAAAATGCATATTATGCTCTCCAAGCATGGAAACATTCGATAACCTCGGACCCTCGAGGATTCACTTCCAATTGGTATGGCTATAATGTGTGTAACTACACCGGGGTGTTTTGTGCGCCTTCTTTAGACGATGCAAATCTCACCACAGTCGCTGGTATAGACCTAAACCATGCAAACATCACTGGGTCTCTACCAGAAGACCTAGGGTTACTCACTGACCTCGCACTGTTCCACATTAACTCTAATAACTTTTGTGGAACAGTACCAAAGTCTTTTGTGAAACTACGCCTTCTTTACGAACTTGATATAAGTAACAACCGCTTTTCGGGTAGTTTCCCTTCCGTGGTTCTTTCACTACCTTCTCTCAAATTTCTGGATATTCGGTTTAACCAATTCCAAGGCGATATTCCTTCTAAACTATATGACCTTAAACTTGATGCCATTTTCGTGAATAACAACCAATTTAATGCTAGCTTTCCAAAAAACCTAGGGAATTCTCCCGTTTCAGTGTTGGTTTTTGCTAACAACAATATCAAAGGTTGCTTGCCTTCGAGTATAAAGAAGATGAGCAACACTTTAGAAGAGATTATTCTAATGAATGTGGGATTAAGTGGTTGTTTAACGCCAGATATAGGCTCGTTAAAGAAGTTAACAGTTTTCGACGTGAGTTCTAATTCACTAGAAGGGATGTTACCCGAAAGTATAGGAGAAATGAAGAGCTTGGAACAATTAAATGTTGCTCACAACAAGTTTTCGGGTGATATTCCATCTAGTATATGCTCGTTGCCACGGTTGGAGAATTTCACATACTCGGATAATTACTTCTCGGGTGAGCCCAAGATTTGTCTCAAGATCGCCGACAAAGATGACCGAAAAAATTGTATTCGTGATAGGCCGGCACAACGATCAGTGGCCGAGTGTAAAGCCTTTTATTCTCGTCCCATTAATTGTCGTGGTTGTGCAGCTCCTCCTCCACCACCACCACCACCGCCTCCTCCTCCTCCGCCGCCACCGCCGCCACCTCCTAAGTATCATTGGCTGCCACCGTATGACCACAAACCATATAGCCCACCAGCTAAATACTGAATATATAAATATATTTAAAAAAAGAAAAAAGAAAAAAAAGATGGTATAGATGAATTGAATAAGGCAAGTGGAAATAGTTTCGTGTGAGATATGTTGATGTTGATATGTTTACTTCTCATAATTGTTGTAGCTTTTTTATTTAAAGTTTGGTTAAATTTTTTTAAAGAATATATATTTCGGCTGGTGATTAGTTTAATTTTGTATGAATACTTTGATAGAGTCATGATTAAAAACTTATTTTAGAGTTAAGACTTGTATTAGAATTTTCTATATTATGGTTGAGTTTAATAAGACCAGTTCGCGCGTCAAGTTACAAGTTGAAATGGATTCGAGTTGAGCGCCTATTAATATACGTACATATCTCTCAAAACTATTTTATTTAACTTGTGAATCGAACATTGCTAAACTATAGTTTGTTATTATACTGCTAAGCATTCATGTTAAGTTGTTAACTACTAATTTTACCATCTATGCTTTCCGATAATATTATTCTTTTATGTGTAATTGTCAATGATACTGCTCACTCGTGTCCACGGTTTTGACATTGTCATTGCTATGGTTTTGACTCGGTCTGTTTGTGTAAAGTTACTTATTTTTCTAGGTCGTGATAGTGTTACAGTTATTAATTTGTGCAGTCTAATATCATTTATATTGTCCCATTAAACATCAGTTACTCCAGTCTTAACACACAAAAGATCTTCACAAAAAGGTCATTTTATTTTATCAAAGATAAGAAGTGATAATGCCCGGTATGTGATGGTGAAATCGAATATTCTCAACACCTTTGTATTGATTGCATAGTGGTTTCACTAATAAGGACACCGCCCCCTCTAAACCCCAACAAACATTGGCGAATGCTCTTTTTAGTGAAATGGTCAAGGATATGGAAGCTCACTTCGACATGACTATGAGACAGAAAGCATTTTTTGAGTGTCTACGGGCACCACATGCTCAGGATTTTCTTCTAGCTATCCACATAGACGGGCTAGATTAACATATGTCACCGGTGGAATATCGTACTATCCTTAAGTATCGCCTTATGATTCCTTTCTTCCCGGTTGATGAGATATGCCCAGTTTGTCATAAGGCATGTTTGGATTCATTTGGGGAACATGCGGTTCATTGCAAGGAGCTCCCGGGCTTCAAGTACAGACATGATATGGTTAGGGACGTCCTTTTTGACATATTTAGGCGTGCCGGGATCTCTGTCAAGAAAGAAGCGCCTGTGAACTTTTTGACTGACCCGTTGGATGGAAGATCCACACTCAGACCGGCAGACGTTTTGGTTTTTGGATGGGTTGGAGGGAAACATGCGTGTGTGGATCTAACCGGGGTTTCTCCTCTTGTGGGGTTGAGTAGCCGGGGTTTTACAGTGGGACAGGCTGCTTTGAAAGCCTCCTCGTACAAAGTGGCAAAACATGAGAAAGCGTGTGTTGAAAATCAGCATGTTTTTATACCTTTCGCGTTTGATACCTTTGGTTTTCTTGCACCTGAGGCAGTGGAGCTCCTCAACAGAGTTCAACGTGTTATGCATAGTAATGTTGTAACACCTAGATCCACAAATGTCGTTTTTAAGAGAATTGGTTTTGCAATTCAAAAAGGGCTAGCGGCGCAGCTTGTTGCTCGCTTGCCTTCCACCTCTATGTAAATTCAAACCTATATATGTAACTATGTTATTGCATAGTTGCTCGATCGGAATTATATGGATTATTTGGTTCTAAAATGGTGGGCGTCTGGAATTATCCAAAGAACTTGACACGTCTTATATCTTTTGCCGATCAAACCGATGTTCAAGGTACAAGTAAACCTCTCTTTGATTCGGTTACAAAACTACATTCTCAATCATATGGAGGTATCAAAATAATATTTGCTTTAATCCCAAGCCTCCGAGAAAAGATAAGTACTGTAACTTTTCTGTCTATGGTCTCTTCCTATAACCGGACTACATAACAAGTGCTTCAGCCCAAATTTGCGAATTATGAACTTGAACTTAGACCTTACTTAATAATTCAGCCCATTTCTCTGTCTCGAATTCTGGCTTCGAGTATAAAGCCCATCTCTAGAGAACAAAGTCCGTAACATGCTCCTCATCTTTTATGAATACCCGTGAGTTGTGTTGATACTACTAAACCATAAGTATTAAATAACTGTCATTCAGTAACAGGAAAATTTTCGATAAATATACGCTACCATAATTTTGTTGTAACTTAGATACATTTTAAACTAATTATCCCTTTAAAATTTAATTTACGTATGGAAAACAAGACCTATAATATAACCCTTGAGTGCTTTGCCGGCTGCATGAATGCATTTTGCCTGGGCCTATGAGGAATAACTTGATCACATGTCCGTTAATGAGTTTTTAATTTTGTATAACTCGATTAAACTTGTCAACTGGTCATGCTCTGGTTGAATTGGATTCAAATAAAGTTCTATAGTTGCATGCGTGACGAAGTTATCTCGATATATTTCCAAACTAATAATGTATTCTAATGAATCGAGTTACACGCTTCAGAGAACAAGCTGTTTTATGTGTTTTGATAGCATCCATGTCACATTGAGTGAAAATCGACCTTCCTTTATGTTGTGAACACGACTTTTCAGCCATGTTACTCCCCTTTGACTTCTTTTATGTAGTATACTTTAGTTTCAATTTTGACTATATTCCTTGTATTTGTGTCAAATAAGTGTCAAACTACCTGATTTTGTTAAACTTAGATCCGACTAGTCGTCAAAATAAAGTAAAGTCAGCGCATCATGTTAGGCTAGCTCCTCTTATACACGTACTCCCAGTTGACATTTTATGTTTTCTTTATTTGAATTCAATGTCATAAAATCTGGCCAACTTCAACTTCAATCAAGTAAGCGAGTCCAATATGAAAAACTAATGTGTTAAAAACTTAGCGGCCACGCCAACCTCCTGAAAAGGGAGGGTTTTACCTGGTTTGGGTCTGTGGCGGTGGGTTCAAACCCTTGGATTAGTCGGCCGTAAGGTTGGAAATTATGGTTAAAAAAAAAAAAAAAAAAAAAAAAAAAAAAAAAAAAAAAAACTCGGGTGTGGGTGAATTCGGCGACTTATATGAAAGCTTCTTTTGCTTGACTTATTGATACAGTTATTATCATAAAATGCTATTAACATAATTTGGACAATTTTTGTTTTGGTTCACTGAATGGAAGAAGTAACTAGACGTGTAAACTAGCGGAAATACTCGTGAGCTACTCGAGATCGTTTCGATAAAAGTTTGAAACGGGCCGGGCTTTAACAAACTCAAGCCCAAGCTTTATATATGAGCTCGAGTAGCCTCGCGGGCCTAAATGTCCTTTTGCCTAAATAACGTATACAAATGTAGTATAATTATATATCGGGCAATGTTAAGGGTACCCCTAGTGGATACCGGTAAACCCTTGACAAAACCATTACTTTAGTGGATAGTGTCACCCTGACAAAACAAGTGGATTGCGGCACCTCCCTTGACAAGACAAGTCATGACAGATTATTTTGAGTATTGTATAGTCAAAATTTATTAATCCTTTCGTCCTAAAATTATAGTCTCCATTTTCATGTTGAGAAATCGTAAATAATAGTCTCCTTTTGTGTCACACAATCCAAACAGAGCTTAGTGGGCTGGGGCGATATTTGATTGGTTGAAAAGTGTAATAGTTACACTTTTCTTAAACTATTATTTATTTATTTATTTTATTTAAAAACAATAAATTTATGACAGAGAGAGTACACTACAGTGTTTTTTTGAAGGTATTGTCTAGTCAAAATTTATTATTCATTCCATCCCAAAATATAAGTCCATTTTTTATTTTTCAAAGTCTTTTGTTTCACACTTTCACCTTAATTATTTTTTGTCGTGTTATATAATACTTGATGAAAAGTATACCAATGAAGATGCATTTAAAACATAAGTCCATTTTTATATTTTGAATCAAGTATTACATAACACGAAAAAAAAAATTAAAATTAGAAAAATAAAAAGATTTTAGAAAAGTCAAAATGGGTTTATATTTTAGAACAAAGGGAGTAATTACATTGTTTATTCAACTTCGTAATTCTTTATATGACAAGGTTAAAGTGAGTGTTGTGCGTCTGTTTTTGTGTAGTAAATCATGAGGCGGCTAGAATCATTTTGATATTTTCTTATTAATAATTTATTATTTCAATAATATAGCTTATATTGGTACATTGTCATTCTTTATTGAGTAAATTATAAGAATGGACCCTGTGGTTTGACGAAAATTTCACTTACCGTCCTTCAAACTTAAAAGTTGCATGTATGGTCCCTGGCGCTGCCAAAGAATAACATGAATGGTCCCTCAGACTAACTGTCGTTAGTTTTTTTCCGTTAGTCCATTTAAACCGTTAGTCCTTTAACGATCGTTTGCAACAAACATTTTCACCGTTAGTCCTTTCATACGTTTTTGTCTGTTTTTATACGTTTTCGTCCGTTTTTATACTTTTTCGCCCATTTTCTTACGTTTTCATCCGTTTTTCTTACGTTTTTGTCTGTTTTTTTACGTTTTTTCCGTTTACATACGTTTTTGCCCGTTTTTATACGTTTTAGCCCATTTTCTTACATTTTCGTCCGTTTTTATACGTTTGTATCCGTTTTTGTCCATTTTTATACGATTTTCTTACGTTTTTTTCGTTTACATACGTTTTTCTTATAACTTGGTTTATAAATTTTTTTTTTTCTTATAATGTTTTTTTCTTATAATTTTTTTCTTAATAATTTGGTTTTCTTATAAATTTTAAAGATATATAAGAAAAAAAATGATAAGGAAATTTAAAAAAAATATATATAAGAAAACCAATTTAAACATATTAAGGAAAAACGTATGAAAACGGAAAAAAAAAAGTAAGAAAAACGGAAAAAAATGTAAGAAAAAACGAACAAAAACGTTTGAAAATGAAAAAACGTAAGAAAAACGGGTAAAAACGTAAGAAAACAGACGAAAATGTAAGAAACTAGGCAAAAACATAAGAAAAACGGAAAAAAACGTATAAAAACTAACAAAAACGGACAAAAACGTATGAAAACAGAAAAAAAAAACGTAAGGAAAACGTATAAAAATGGACGAAAACGGATACAAACGTATAAAAACGGATGAAAATGTAAGAAAACAGGCCAAAACGTATAAAAACGGACAAAAACTTATGTAAACGTAAAAAAAAAACATATGAAAACTGAAAAAACGTAAGAAAAACGGACAAAAACGTAAGAAAAACGGATGAAAATGTAAGAAACTGGGCGAAAACGTATAAAAACAGACGAAAACGAATGAAAACGGACAAAAACGTATGAAAACTGGAAAAACGTAAGAAAAACAGACAAAAATGTAAGAAAAACGGATGAAAATGTAAGAAACTGGGCGAAAACGTATGAAAACGAAAAAAAACGTAAGAAAATAGAGAAACACGTAAGAAAAACGGATGAAAACGTAAGAAAATGGGCGAAAACGTATAAAACCGGACGAAAACGTATAAAAACGGACAAAAACGTATGAAAGAACTAACGGTGCAAATGTTTGCTGCAAACGGTCGTTAAAGGACTAACGGTGCAAATGGAGTAACGGAAAAAACTAACGACAGTTAGTCTGAGGGACCATTCATGTTATTCTTTGGCAGCGACAGGGACCATACATGCAACTTTTAAGTTTGAGAGACGGTAGATGAAATTTTCGTCAAAGCATAGGGACCATTCATGTAATTTACTCTTCTTTATTGGTTGTATCAACAATCAACAATCACTTTTAGCGTGTCAAACATACAAAACATGTGCGCACGAAACTGACTAACTATTATAATAACGGTAATTTATATTAGATTGATGGCTATCAAAGTTATTTTTTCTAATAAATATTGGTAATTTATATGAATTATTTTGTGATTGCAAGTATGTCTATTCCACTAAATTGTGTTTATATTTCTAGAGAACACTAGCTAGATGCTACACACGAAGATGATCCTACTTGTGATAAGGAGGTGCAAAACTTCAAGAAAGTTTATAAGCAACAATCGAAAATTGAAAATAAAAAAAAAAAAAAAAAAAAAAAAAAAAAAAAAAGGTAGGTCTTTTAACAAAGTAAGAGGGATATCAAATCCGTAAACAATATCAATTCAAGTCAACCTGTTGTTCACAGAAATACTCGTGGACGCCTGCACGTAAGAGAGAAACAAAGAAAAACGGATCAATTTGTTCCACAAACCGTAAATCCCCATCGCCATAATTACTCAGAATCTACAATAATCTCAAACTTAAACCAAGAACCTGGGTTATGTCCCAAACTTAAACTAAGAACTTGTGATAAACCCTTTAATCGATCATAATCCAAATATTTTCCATCGCTACATCACAAGTTTAAATGACGTCATAGGTGACGGAAACTGTGGATTTCGGTCATTTGTCGTCGGTCTAGGTCTCGAGGAAAATATGTGGCCCGTAATTCAACAATAGTTATGCAAGAGTTAGGGTATCACGACAAATATTGCACGAACATATGGGGCAGTGATTGCTTTGACTACGTTTGGAAAATCGTGGATTTTTCGAGAACTAGTTTTCGCCCAAAGGAAAAATGTATGTTTATGCCAGATACAAGGTTAGTTATCGCTTCATTGTATAAGGGACCAATTGTATTCATATATCCATAGTAGAAAATGTTGTACTTTGTGCTATGTTCTTTTTCGCTTTGGTCCGGTCCACATGAGATTTCAAGTGGAAAATTCGAAGCTTTAAGGTTGTCTAAAGGTTAGTAGATTAGTAGATCACACTTTACAAGAAAGCAGGTTTAGCACATGACTTGTGAGGTTTGTTGAAAAGGTTGAGTCTTTAGGGTTTCTAAATGGTTAAATCAACTTGACAAAGTTAAAGCATGTTTCAAGAAGAATGGCTAGTACGAGTACTAGGTTAACATCGAAAAGCTTAATTGGGATGTTGTACAAAATCATGGAGATTCAAAACAAGTTGGGTTTAAGCAACTTGGTGTTGGGGTTTAAACAAGATTCCATGGAGTATATGTTCAAAATCTTGTTTGATTTGAAGTGGAGCTGCAGCGAGCTTAGGAAAATCGTGAAGCTAAGGTAATTTAAAATAGTAAAGATGATTTTTTGCAGTGGCTCAAAGAAAGTTGAAGGTTAAACAACTTGAAAGAAAGACAAACACGAAATGTTTAGTAAATGATCAGGTACACCTTGGAGTAAAGGTCAGGGAAGAAAATGGAAATTGGAGTATCCAGTCAAGAGGGTGCAGAGGGTAATGTTGTTGGAAGGAAGAAAATAAAGTCTAAAGAAGCTAAACTCGGGAAATTACTAAAGTATAATGTTTGGTTAACAAGGCGGTCCCCCGTTCGAGGTTCAAGCATTTGATGAAGATGCTGAGTATCGTTAGTGCCTAAGTATTTTAATAAGGGGTTTAATTGCATTTAGTTTAGATGGAGTTTAGGCTTATACTTAGGTTAGGAAACTAGTTGCTTGGCTTGCAAGTCAAGCGTATAATTGTCTTATGAAATTCGAATTCGATACAGATTGTACCTCATCATCTTTATAAATAGAGGTGAGGGCAGATATACTACTAGTTTGTATATTCTTTTTTCTTTTTCGTTAATTAATGCAATGTAACGTTTGCGGTCATGCGTATGTTTTGTTTGAGTGCATATTCCGTGCTCGGTCGTTGGACGGGGCGGAGCTATTACGGGACCAGGAAGGGTCCTGGGCCCCTAGGCCTAAGCCCGTTAGTGTAATTTTTCGCGATTTCATGTGTTCTTCCGGAAAAAAAATTGTTTCGGCCCTCCCATCTAATGTTCTTCCGCAAAAAAATTTGTTTCGGCCCTCTCAAGAAATTTTTTCTAGCTCCGCCACTGTCGTTGAATCTCCACCAGCACACGACAACAAAATCACTGCATTAAATTGAAATTAGTTATCTAATAAAGTGATAACTAATAGAAGTAAAAATGTTGACTTAAAGCACATTGATGATATGTCATTTTTTACTTTTATTTTTTTTTTGTCAGTCAAAACTTAAAATCTATCATTTTTAATTGTCCATTATCTAATATAGTTGCTAATAAAATATGAATATAAAACGTATACTAAACAACTTTCTAAATTTTAAAATACATGCATTTTTATATGGATGGTTTTAGTTATTCGTATTATCAATTTGTGTTTGACAGCCATAGCATAAGCACTTGATCTGCTTAAAGAAAGCAAGAGAACATGTTACCATAAGTATCAGATCTAAAATTAGCATTCTAATTAGCTCTTCTTTGATGTCAAGGTAATCACTAGTTAGCGACTTCAAGCCTTCAAGGAAAGACTAGAAAATGGGACCCATCAACGTCTATACAATGGATTGCGTATGGGCAACAGACTATCCTCATAAACAAGTTAAACGTTAGATAACCTAAACAACGTGTTAACTATAAATATTTAATAATAATATTGGTGATGGCTAACACTGGCAAGCTAGAAATATAAAACACAAAACATCACTAGTGATATACGTATAGAAAACATGAATGTTAATTATAATCCACGAGGTGCAATATAAAACATAAATTCTAAAATACACACCTACCTACTAATGTAAATATCAACATTGATAATACAGAAATGAAATACTAAGGGGGTTGGCAGCACACCCCTCACCTCATTTCCCTTCCCTCACATCCACCCAATCCCCATATGCCACATCATCCTCCCACTTTTCCCTTCCCTCACTCAAATTTTGTTGGCAACACACCCCTCACCCTTCCCCGCTTAAAGAAATAATGATCGATATTGTGTATATAAGTTTCATGCATACAATTGGCTCTTCTCGTATAATCCCATTCACCATTTAAAATCAGAAAGAAATTAAACATAGACTCCAAAATTTAAAAAATAAACGCTATGAAAAGATAAGAAAACAAATGACAACTTCGATTTTTTAACCTTTGGTCTTCTAATTAAAGAATCGTGTCGACTATAGATTACTTCTCATACCACGCTTTTATACGATTGTAGAATACTATATTTTCTCACTAGATAATTTTCTTTGGGTCTTATCATTATAGAAGCTTATCGATAAATTTTACAATTATCGACAGAACTACCTCGATCTTACTCGTTTAAAAGAAATGCTGTACTTTGTATGAGAGGCTCGCAGTTTCTCGAAATTTTCACAGTCAATGCATACCATAACTCTCATCAAGTTCCCACTTACTACAGTTATAAACTCACGAGTACATAACCGTTTTTTTATCCGGTTAACAATTGTAGATGTTGAGGTTTACATCTGAACGGCGATATTATCAAATAGACGTAAAATAACACTTTACGGAGTATCTTTTTAGCGCTCATAAGTAGATGATTCGGTTTGGCCAAAGAGCTAAGTTATAAAGTGAGACAACAGGTCTGTGTCCGGTTGTAACGCTGGAACAGCATTGGAAGGCTGTAGAGTGTCGAGCAATAAAGAAAGCGAATCCGTTTCCACAATTGACAACTTGCCATTACTCGTCCTTTTTATCATGTGAGCGGGCCTCTGGCAGCACTTCGGGGAAGACAGTGGCGGGGTGGAGCTGAGACTTTGATCGAACGGCAAACACGCCTCGCCCCGCCCCTTGCGGGTGAGCACCAAGCGGTGTGTTCACGGGCGTTTAGGCCCGAAAGGTTGTACCCGACCGCGGCTGTGGGGCAAGGAAAGAGCCGTTGGCGCCAAGGACGAAAGCCACCCAGAGACGTATGGGATTGGCTTTTTGGGTGGGGACGC
>LBNU01021711.1:168485-198808 GCA_014162995.1 Artemisia annua
TAAATAATGTATATCTACATCATCGTTGAGTATGCGGCGAATAAATATTCTAGACGTTTTATCTAAAATCAGTTTTATCGGTCGTTAAATATGTTGCGTTTAATTAGCTATTGTCTGGTTCTTCACTTAAATAAAAAGAATTAACCATAGCGCTCAATTTAAATCAACCTATAAAAGTAGATACTTTTTTTTTTAACTTTCTTTCTTAAATTTAAAATGTAGATGAACTATAAGTCTATTTCTCACTTTATCATTTAATTATTTTTCTCACTAGATCATTTTCTTGATGGGTCTTTTAACATAAAGTTATACTAATTTTAATTAATACTACTCATTTCGTTTAAAAAATGTATTACTTTGCTTGAATTGCTGCAGTTTTACGAAAGTTTAGCATCAATGCATATAACCTACTTTCACTTACTAAGTTACTAACTACGAGTATTTTTTTTATCGGTTAAATTTATGTGGAGGTTTAATTAACGTTATTTGTCAAAATGAAAATAAACATTTAGGAGTATCTTTTACTCATAAAGTAAATATTGGTTGCCAAAGAGTACCCCGGTTATTATCAACTAGTGAAGACAAAGTTGTGTCGGTTTAACCTGGATTCAATGATGTCGCATGGGATAGCTGACAGTTGTAGATGCATTTTAAACGAATGCAATGATTCCACAATATAGATCAATTGACAACTGTCCATTAATTCTTTTATTGCCAAACTTTTTTACTCTATATGGGACTTGGAGCACCTTCGGTTGCTCAGAGCACTATAAGTGCGGGTCATTTCTTTTGGGAATGTCTCAAATATGTGCCGTGTTTACTTCTGATTTATGTAAAACTAGAAATGGTATATATCGGAGGTGCCTGCGGGTGTTGAGGCCAGCGAGGGATATATAGTGGTCTCATGTTTATCTATACCAGTTTGGTGTGATTAGTCTACTCATGCCGAGCTATAATTTTGAAGACGGGGGGGTATAAATTGATAAGACGTTTCTTTTTACGATTGTTGATAAAACAGGTTTTACTCGTATTATGGGTTGGTTAACCAAGTATTTTCTAATCTTATATGTTCTTTCACAACCCACGAGTATTATTTTCAATGTGTTCGTAGGGGAAAGAAAATAAGAATTCGCGGGTGTTATGGGATATTGCGAGAAATAAGATACGACGTGGTTGCTGTTATTGATGTTTTAGTTGGATAGGCGATACAGGAGATGCAATATGGTGAATTGAGAGTGATTCAATGATCAACAGTTTGTCTCTAATCAAAAGAATTTGAAGTGAATTTGGGTATATGGGAAAAGTGGAGTAAAACGATGGATGTCGGCATTATGGTGTTTTGGTGTGGATCGGTACGGGAAGGGTGACATGACGGTGGTTAGGGGCTGTCAGCACTGCCGTTACTTCAGCCGGTTGAACTCGTCTTTAATCTATGTGTATAACTTTTTTAATGTATATAAAGTTGTGGAGTAAGTGAAAAAAAAAAAAAAAAAAAAAAAAAAGTTGGTTATTTAAATAACTTTATAAATAATGTTTTAGTCTAATAATATTGTTTATTTTTAAAATATTTATTTTTTAAGCAAATTCCCTTTTATATACTATGTATGGTTTGATAAAAGGCCTAGTTGCGGGTCCCTTTAATCTTTGAGCATGTGTGAACGTGAAGCGACTTTTTCAATACGTAGAAAAGAAACAATCCGCAAACTTTTACCCCGTAAACGCCAAACAAATCTATGTGGCCTGCCTTCAAATTACACCAACCTTTTCTAAATAAATGGCAAATAAAATAAACATTTTGTTAACCACGGTGTTAGGTCTTATGGTTAATTTTATTATATGTTTCAAGCACTTTTAAATATGAGGGGGTTGGCAGCACACCCCTCACCTCATTTCCCTTCCCTCACATCCACCCAATCCCCATATGCCACATCATCCTCCCACTTTTCCCTTCCCTCACTCAAATTTTGTTGGCAACACACCCCTCACCCTTCCCCCCACTTCTTTTTTTGGGCCAATTTATAGAAAAAAAAAAAAAATACCCGTTAAGGACCGTTGCCCCCCAAAAAGCAATCCCAACGTCTCTTTTTCTCCTTCCCAACGGCTCTTTTCTTCCCCACACCGCTCGGTAAACTTTCCCTAACGGTGAACACCGCTGGGCTCACCGCAAGGGCGGCGGCGGTGTTCCCGTTCGGTAAAAGTCACCCCGCATGTCTCCCCGAAGGTGCTGCCAAGCCCCTGATACCACTTACTAAAACTCATATACTGTAATTATACATATTTAAATTATGTATTAATAAAAAGAGTTTTGCTGACATGTGTCTAGTAAATAAATGTTAACGTTTACATAAAAAGAAAATTTGAGCTTACTAAAATGTTAAGTGTGTTTAAATATAGTAATTATCTTTTAGTTTTTGTGAATTAAATGTCGGTTTTTGAATCAAATAAAAAAATTTGTGTTTGCTAATTACACGTTAGCATGTGCTCTCAGTGGCTACAGGTTACAGTAGTATTTAGTAAAACTCAAATACAATGCTGAATGATAGTTTCAAAATCTATAAGACTATGATTAACAAAATTGATAAAATTTCAAATAAAAATACGTATTTTGTTAGTATTTATTTCCATAGAAATGAGCATCCAAGTATGTATAATAAATCAGCTAATTGATAAGTAAAATTTGTTCACTTATTAACATCTAATAATCATTTTCTTCATCATCTTTATCTATAAATCATCACATATTCATATTTCATTATTAGATATTCATATTTCGTTATTAGACACGCTCGTAAGTCCTTTGAGAGCTTAGATTTACAAACCGTTTTTCTTTTAAGAAATATAATTACCAGATTGGGTTTTGTANATAAGAATTTTCAACAATTCAACATTTTCAACAAAGTTAATATTCAAGTATTGACCATTTTTGCTTTTTATGTAGTTAAGATTGTTGCCATCAATATGAATTGTTTCCATCAATATGATTCAAAGCTTTTCAATTTCGGTTCACATTAATTCACAAGGGTAAAATCGGGATTGAACATTAATTCACAAGGCAACACACAAGGGTAAAATCGGGATTGACCAAAAGTTAAGTTTTCCACAATTTCACAATTCCACTTTGACCATTTCTCTATTATAAGTAGTAAAGATTGATAAAATTTCAAATAAAAATACGTATTTTGTTAGTATTTATTTCCATAGAAATGAGCATCCAAGTATGTATAATAAATCAGCTCATTGATAAGTAAAATTTGTTCACTTATTAACATCTAATAATCATTTTCTTCATCATCTTTATCTATAAATCATCACATATTCATATTTCATTATTAGATATTCATATTTCATTATTAGACACGCTCGTAAGTCCTTTGAGAGCTTAGATTTACAAACCGTTTTTCTTTTAAGAAATATAATTACCAGATTGGGTTTTGTATTTACAATTTACGTCTCTATTTTATTAGTTTCTTCTCATAAAATAGTTGTTACAGGTGTAATCTCTTGTGTTGTGTACAATTATATCATTTAAATTTCTACTAAGGGGGTTGGCAACCCATGCGGTTTGGCTAATGCAGATCGTCATCCCCAAAACCACTTGATCGGCATCAACGGCATGTCAAGGAAATCGGTATTGATTGCCGAATCGGCATGGTAACTTGGTTTACAAAATTCGAACGTTGGCAATTAATGAGTTAGAATTTTTTTTTTGCATCATGAATGCCACTAAAAAATGAAGGTGAGATATGATGAATTATGAAATGTGTTGGCAATATCTTATTGGTTAATTTTGCTTGATGTTGAATTATGGTGTAGTAAGGTTGCCACCCACTAAAAGTTCATAAATTAATTGCAAGAAACTATTTATGGTTGAAAAATCAACAATTTTTTGTTGAGAATGCAATAAATGTATTGCTATTAATGATGAATTAAGATGTTACTTAATAGCAAGGAAATAAATATTAATTAATTTAAAAATAATTAAATGTGTAGCATTATATGATTATTTAAATAACATATAGAATACAATATATTATTGCAAACTTATTACTCACTCTATCTCAAAAATATAGTTACAATTTTCTTTTTGGAATGTCTCAAAATAATTGTCCAATTTTCTTTTTATGTAAAAACTAGAGAATATATTTGAGTGGTTGAGATTTATAGTGGTCTCATTTTTATTAAACTTTGTGATTTCTCTCTCATGATAATAATTTTGAGACGGGGGAGTATAAATTGATAAGACTTTCTTTATTAAGATTGTTTGTAAAACAGGTTTTTAACTCGTATATGCGTGAGTTAACCAAGTATTTTCCTAATCTTATTTTTCATTTAACAACCCCACGAGTACTTATTTTCAATGTGTTCAACCAACAAGCTAATTCGGCGATACTCTTTACAAAACTTATTACAGTAATTTTTATGTAACATCAAATGAATATGATTATGATATCAAATAATCAAAACTTTCTAAAAGGATGTAAACTTATTCCTTTTAAAACGACAACTATTTATCTCATACAATATACACCACATCTATCACACACGTTTTAAGCAGGACTTGAACCTGCAATTATTTGGTTGAGAAGCTTCTCACACAAAATATGATACCATTGAGACACAAACCCAGGGATATAAACTAGTTGTATTCTAAACAAAATATCATTACAATATAATATGTTACTATACTAACAAGAAACATTAAATATGTATTGTTTTATTGGAAAAAAGATAGTATGTAATATCCTAGCTGGATGATATATGGATTTATGCCAAATACTATATGAGAATATACCATGTATATATATAGGTGTGTATGTATGGGCAGACTCTGTACAAATCATTCATTTCATTCAATCAATCATTTATCCAAGAAGCTTCTTTTTTTCTTTATAAAAATAAAATAAAGTGCCCCTGTAAAAACCCATTTTACTATCTTTCATTTGGGGTTCATTTTTGTCTCAAAGGTAACTTATATTTTTTTGTTTCAATATATGTTTTTTAAAGGAATTGTAGAATGTAGGTTTGATTAATGTTTATAAGTTGTGGATCCTTGTTTTGAATTGTGAAATTTAATGTTGTGAAATTGTTAAGGTTTTGATTTGTTTAAGGAACAGATCTGGTGAATTATTGTGTTTGGTTCTCTTATGTTGTCTGTTTAATTGGATCAGTGACACTGAATTATTAGTTGTTAGGTATGTTAATTATGGTTTGTTTTTACTTTTTACCCAATCGTATTTGCTTGCTAACAAGTACTAGTTACAGTAATATATATGAATCATATATCGATCTTGCATAAAATTGATCATAAGATCACAACATAAAGTCTTGAATCTTATTGTTACCCTGTAGGTGTTTGATCTGACTTTTGTTGTTAACTTGTTATTTTGTGGTTGGTTACTAGACGTTTTTTACTGTGTTATTAACTTGGGTTGGGCAGTTAAGTCCTGTTGTAAATATATGTAATATACGCATACCAGTTTACGTCGTAAGTTCCCTGAAAGGTTTATAAGGGTTCCAAATTGCAGTTAAAATGGTATTGAGTATAAAAATACAAAAGTGTATGTTTCTATTTGCGTGATTGAGATCTGCGTAAAAGCCATAAGAAAATTTATGGGTTGATGTGTGGAGTTTCACATTTCATTTTACGTCCTCGAGATTTCTTTCCAAACCCTTCTGAGAATTATATATACCCGTTATCCTCTTGTAAGAGTGTAATAAATACAAGTCAATTTTAATATACACGTCAAATTCAATCACCGGCATATTTATCTTTTTAACTGAATATAGCACTTTTGACGTAGTTGATCATCTAGAAAACGCTAAATAAATGTTTCGTGGTTATTCATCTTTCTTTGTTTAGGACATTAAATTGAAAGGATTCGGATGGCTTTCCGTTGCATTCTCTCTTTTAGTTTCTGATAATTCTTGTTTTACTGCAGAAGCTTCTCAAAATGAAGGCACTCATTCTTGTTGGAGGATTCGGAACTCGTTTGAGACCATTAACTCTCAGCGTCCCCAAGCCACTTGTTGATTTTGGCAACAAACCCATGATCCTTCACCAGGTAAATGTTCATACATACCCTCTTTTTTCTTCAACATTAAGCTTATAATGAAATGTTATATACTGATATCATGCATACTATGATTTGTATCAGATTGAGGCTTTGAAGGCTATAGGAGTTACTGAAGTGGTTCTGGCTATCAATTACCAGCCAGAGGTAAAGTTTGAAGCTTTTTGCTCTTTCCTTTCGAATGTGTTATACTTTTATAAGTCATCCATCCATAAGTATGCAACTAATTTATGTACGTGTTGTTTTATGCAGGTCATGCTCAACTTTTTAAAGGATTTTGAGACTAAGCTCGGGATAAAGATTTCATGCTCACAAGAGACGGAGCCACTTGGCACTGCAGGGCCCTTGGCCTTAGCCCGAGACAAGCTACTAGATGATGCTGGAGAGCCGTTTTTTGTTCTTAACAGTGATGTTATCAGCGAATATCCCTTGAAACAGATGATTGCATTCCACAAGTCTCATGGTGGCGAAGCTTCAATCATGGTGACCAAGGTAAATATGAGCTCAATTATGTAACCCGTTTTGGATCATTTATGTAAAATTTGATGGATTTTGACAATTTTGGATGGAATTAAATGAACAGGTGGATGAGCCTTCCAAATATGGTGTGGTGGTTATGGAGGAATCAACAGGACAAGTTGAAAGATTTGTTGAAAAACCAAAAATGTTTGTTGGTAACAAGATCAATGCTGGTATTTATCTACTGAACCCATCGGTTCTTGACCGAATTGAACTGAAGCCCACTTCAATCGAGAAAGAAACCTTCCCAAAAATCGCTTCCGAAAAGCTTCTGTATGCTATGGTTCTGCCAGGGTTCTGGATGGACATTGGACAACCAAAGGATTACATCACCGGTTTAAGGCTTTACCTTGACTCTTTAAGAAAGAATGCACCATCTAAACTTGCTAGTGGCGCACATATTGTGGGCAACGTCATTGTTGATGAAAGTGCCAAGATTGGTGAAGGATGTTTGATTGGACCAGATGTCGCAATCGGACCTGGCTGTGTGGTTGAGTCAGGTGTCAGACTCTCCAGGTGCACTGTGATGCGTGGTGTTCGTGTCAAGAAACATGCGTGCATCTCAAGTAGTATCATTGGCTGGCACTCGACTGTAGGACAATGGGCCCGGGTTGAAAACATGACAATACTTGGAGAAGACGTGCATGTTTGTGACGAGGTGTACAGCAATGGGGGCGTGGTTCTGCCACATAAGGAGATCAAGGCTAGCATCTTGAAGCCGGAGATAGTTATGTGAAGATTCTGTCGATATATATAGCTGATGTGTTCAGAAGTGTAGTTTCTAATTGTGTCTCCTTAAAGTGTGTTTTATTTTGTTCCTTTTTTGAGCTTTGTTTTGTAAGGTGTAACATTGTCAGCAAGGACACAAAGATCAGATGTAACAAGGGTTCTGTACTTTTTGTTATGGGTACAAGTATGATCTTCTTTTATGTGTAGCATGATACAAAATTCATTCAAGAAATATTAATAAGTTATTTTGTTTCAGTTAAATGAGCATAGATACTTTTATGTTTGGTATGTCCAATTTTATGTATGCACGTGAATCACGTGTTATCAGCTTCAAATGTGATAAGGGTGTATACATTACTATACTGTATATGAAAAGTGGATAATTGAATGTGAGATGGTCCATTGGTCCCATAGTTACAAAGTCTTGCCAAGGAGAGTAACATGTGTGGCCCTAGGTGTGAGTTGGCTTTGATGCAACACACTGATGGTGCCCTTACAACGTGTTTTAATAGTGCAAATGCATCAGTTTTGAGTTGGCATTGTTTAGCTTCTTCATGACATAACTTAGACCCACGTCATGAGGGTAAAAGCTCACGCATGATTCGTGCCATGTACACAATCATGCGTGATCATCCTAATTTTACGTTGGTTTGGTTAATGGTTATATTGACAACCAAATGAAATCTACTCTTTAATCGTGTATTTGAGTGTGTTGTGGGATATATTTATATTTTGAGTGTTGTATGTTTGTGTAGTGGATTTAGCGTTAGTTACTGCGAAGATTTAATGATAAGGGTGAATATTGTTGTAACGTTAATATAACACCTGGGCCACCTGGCCGATCACACAACCACCACATATTACAGTTTGGTTTCATCTAACGAAATTTAATGTCAAAATGTCAAAACATTTCAGTATGAGTGTACGATAATTTAACTTATTTTTTCCTTTTTCATTTTTCCTTTTTGAAGTTGGTAGGTAGAGAATAATGTTACTTCAAAAAACCTACAAACTTCTAATAAAATGATTATTGAATGTGAACAATATAAAGAATGTGAATAATATAAAGGGAACCTCTCTTTGCTCAAAAAAAGAATGAGAATAGTATAAAGGGGACCTCATGGATTAGGGTGTCATTTTCTTGTATCTACAATCACATGAATAATGCAAACTCAAATTAGATGAGTATTTGGCTAATGTGCTAGAAACACATGATTGAGAGATATTTATCCAATGCAAAAAATTGATAATAAAAGGAAAATTGCATCAAATTGAGCTTGAGACACAAGGTAACTAAAGTTTAAAGCTAGACAATTGATATACGCGATTTATATTTGTACTCAGCACTCATAAGGTTAGGGATGGCAACGGGTCGGGTTTGGGTCGGGTTTTAGTGAACCCGTACCCGTACCCGTTTATGAAATCCATACCCAAACCCGACCCAAAACCCGATGGGTACCCGTTTATAAAATCCATCGGTTTTTCTGGTTTTCCCCGCGGGTTTCGGTTATCCCCAATTGAATATTATATGGACAAAATGGCGGTATTAATATTAAGCACACTAAAATCCACCGAAAAAACAAAGAAAAACACCATTATATATTCATTTTTTTTAAGTTAAAAAAAATGAATATCGTATCAAACGATTTAACCCATTTGGATAATTCATGTACAGAATAAAATATGTTATATAATAGAGATACGTTTATAAAAAAATAAAATGGAAGAAATTATATATAATGTATATATATTCTAGTTAATTATAATATCAATAAAGAGGATATAAATTCGGGTAAGCGGATCGGGGTACGGGTACGGGTAATCGGGCGGGTATTACCCGAACCCGTACCCGGCTAAAAAATTATATCAATACCCAAACCTGCATCCAAACCCGCCAACCCGCCCCCGAACCCGACCCAACCGGTTCGGGTTTCGGTTTTCCCCGTCGGTTTCGGGTGCTTTTGCCATCCCTACATAAGGTGCACAAGGTCCAATTCTACATGTAATAATAATGATGGATTAATACCTCTTAAGTTGAGATTAAGATGGCTATAGCAAGCCTGTCAAGATTGAAATGGTAAAATCTTACCAATTTGCCGTGTTAGTTTAATAAGGGATAAACTTGTCAAAATATTTTACATGTGTACTCAACATTCAAGATAAGCTCATATGGTATTCTAACGAAAATGTCAAAGTTGCAACCTCAAATACCTTAATAATACTCCGTAGTAGTTTATAACACAAACAGGTCAAGTTTGATTCGCTACATTAACGACTTAGCAAGATACGAAACACAACATGGGTCTACACCTTTCAAAACATATGGGCCGTAGTTTCAAAAGATTAACACATAAAGCATCACTCTATTACATGGAGCGATGAAGGTTGGCATGAGATCACTAAATGATTTCTTGAAATTTTGACTTAAGAGTCTTCGCAATTTTCTATAGTTTAATTAGAATATGAATCGTTTATTTACTTTTTTAGTTATAAATCTCGTGTAAGCACGAGGTTTCCACACGAATAAAATTCAATTTAAACACAATACACACGTTTTTAGTATGTTATGTATTCTTTTTTATGCACGTGCGTATATGAATTTCCGACAATAACTATAATTAATGATTATATTCCAACTATATTTGTGTGGTGCCTACTTATAAGTCGTGTTCTCATTTCGATATTTGTAATCCCGTGCATCTACAAATTTGGAGTATTACAATTAAATTTAAGTTTAGTGTATGTTAATTTTTTAACCCGTGTACGGGTTACAAAATGCGAATTAAGTTCGAACTAACCGTTACTAAAATAATTTTTCAACTACATTAAAGTATGATCAAATATTGATTTTAATGTTACTGTGTGGGTAGTTTAAGTTAATATTATAAATTCAAATTCAGTGAATATAAGTGTTTATATATGCTATAGTTAATCACGTGCGCACATTAAATACACGTGCTTTTGCTTGATATTTTTAAGGCGTACATTTACGAAATTTTTAACATTATGATCAATTTTTGAATAACAACAATAATAATAACAACAACAATAATAACAATAATAATAATAATAATAATAATAATAATAATAAAGTGATGTTATAATAAAATAAATTTAAAAAAATATAATAATAATAATAATAACAAAGGTTTTTTTTTTTTTTTTTTTTTTTTTTTTTTTTTTTTTTTTTAAGGTATATTAGGTATTTTTTATATATATAATTTTTTTTTAATGTTTAAGGTACATGATAACGTATCAATATTAATGACCTAAGCCCATTAACTATACGCCAGAGTCAATCCCATCACAAACACTTCGCAAGGCTCGTTATCAACATTTGGTAAGTTCGGTCACTTTCTCAAGCTTCGTACAGCCTAAAAAACATCAAACAAGATCAATGAAACAGTAAACATCAAAGCTAATNTATAATTTCTTTTTTTTATAAAAAGATTATGTAAATTGAGGATTTTACATTTAAATCCATAAAATTAGATTTAAAATTAGCTCATTTTTAAAAGTTTAAAGTTTGATGTAAATTCTTTTAACCAATCACAATATAACATTTATAACATGATAACGTATCAAGATTAATGACCTAAGCCCATTAACTATACGCCAGAGTCAAGCCCATCACAAACACTTCGCAAGGCTCGTTATCAACATTTGATAAGTTCGGTCACGTTCTCAAGCTTCGTACAGCCTAGGAAGACCACTCAGGGCACATAGCAGGCATGCGTCGGACAACTGTCTCCCACTTGTCACTCACGCCCAAGATGTACCATCTGACATCTAGCAGCAAGAGACACACCAGCAAGAATAGGGGAGACGGGCACGACCTGGTATGAACCAATGAGTAGCTGCCACCTGTATTCTTGTCTACACACCGGATGATCAACACGTGGCTTTTCTTATAGCCGTTTGATCATCCTCACGGGTTTATCCTTAAACTCTAATGCCTCTTTATAAATAGATGGCACCCCTCACCATTGAAGGGATTCCCGAATCTCCGGATTCTCTCTACTGGAAGCATATGTACATGATATGGTCATTAAGACGCATTACTTCGTGACATCATTGAAACATTTCAAAACCTTATATGAATCAAAAAGAAGGTAAACCCAGCTAAATGTACATTCGGTGGTAGAGGAAGAAAAATTCCTATGTCATATAATTGACTCTAACAAAATCAAAGCAACCCCAAAAAGATTTAGGACGTCTTAGACTTGGCCCCGCCCAGAAAACTGAAAGCGTTACAAAGCTTGAATGGTAAACTCGCAGCTCTAAGTCGATTCTTATCAAAAACAACAGACAAGAAGTTGCTATTCTTCAAAGTCTCGACTGAGCAGAACAAAACCAAACTATACGACTGGACTGAGGAAGCTGACGTAGCGTTTCAGGACCTGAAAGTTCTCCTAACCTAACTGCCTACCCTACAGCCCCAATACAAGGAGAAACACTTACCTTGTATCCAACGGCCTCTCGGGGAGCTAAGGAGAGTAACATGTGTGGCCCAGGTCTGAGTTGGCTTTGATGCAACACACTGTAAATATTAAGAAATAGTTTTCCGTCACATGCCTTTATGAATAAACTACTCATTTAACATAGCAAAAAAGAGAGTTGCTATTTTGCCTTGTTTAGTACACTCATAATGCAATTGTCGAACCGCTAGACTATTAAGTCGAGACACAATTAAGATTTTGGGAAGCCGTAAATCGTAATTTACTTGTTGAGAGTCACATACGATACATGTAGAATGAATTTCCTATTCATCAATGATTCATTTCTATATGATATATCTTAGACCGACATCAGGAGGGTAAAAGTTCATGCATGATTGGTGCTTTACAACAGTGCTATTCTTATGCATGCACATAATTATGCGTGGTCATTCAAATTTTTGATTGGTTTGGTTGTACCGACAACCAAATGAAATCTACTCTTTTTTTGTGTGTTTGAGTGTGTTGTGGGATATATTTATATTTTAAGTGTTGTATGTTTGTGTAGTTTTAATGATGTGAGTAAATGTTTATGTAACGCTAATATAACACCCGGCCGATCACACTACCACCACATAACATTATTACATTTGGTTTCATCTAATAGAAATTTAATGTCAAAACATTTAAGTATGATTGTACGATTCGTCCGATATCTCTCATTGGGATGAAATATAAAATTATAGCAAGGTTACTTGCTAACAGGCTTTCTATAGTTCTTGACAAGCTTGTAGTCCAACTCAATATGCATTCATATCGGGTCATCAGATTCTGGATGGGCCTCTTATGGTTAGTGAAATCATCGAATGGTACAGGAAGCGTAACAAAAGGCTTATGATCTTCAAAGTCGATTTTGAAAAAGCTTTCGATTTGGTTAGTTGGAACTATCTTGACTTCATTCTATCTCAAATGGGCCTTGGCGATTTATGGCGCTCATGGATTCGAGCTTGTTTAAATTCATCTCGCACAGCCATCTTAGTCAATGGTAGTCCTACACCAGAGTTCTCTTTGGAACGCGGTCTCCGTCAAGGAGATCCACTTTCTCCATTCTTATTCATTCTCATAATGGAAGGTCTTCACTTAATTCTGGAAAAAGATAGGCATGCCAAGCGTATCAAAGGAGCCACAATTGGGAATCCGAGCATTAATTTATCCCACTTCTTCTTTGCGGATGATGTTATGATTGTTTCAGATTGGGACACTCTTGTCTTCAACAAATTACAAACTCCCTTAATTCCTTTTATTGTACATCAGTTCTTAAGATTATTTCCAAATCTAATTTATATGGTATATCGGAAGATCTCCAATCTATGGCTCGCGTTGCAGGTTGTCAAGCTAGATCATTTCCTATTACATATCTCGGCCTCCTAATTGGTAAGAGCATGCATTACTTTTCTAGTTGGAACATCTTGATTGATAAATTCAATTCAAAACTTTCGAATTGGAAAGCTTCTCTTTTGTCTATCGAATGTCGATTCACTTAAATTAAATATGTCCTTGGAAGCTTAGGTATTTATTACCTATCCATCTTCAAAGCACCTGAATCTATTATCAACATTCTTGAAAAAGCACGTGCTAAATTCTTCTGGGGAGGCACGCTTGGAAACAACAAAATGGCCTGGGTTAGATGGGATAATGTTCTTGCATCTCATGATCAAGGAGGCTTGGGTATTGGTAGTTTAAAAGCGTTTAATCTTGCTTTACTTCAAAAATGGAGATGGAGGCTTGTCACCATCCGGAACTTCTATGGGTTAAACTTATTAAAGCTATCCATGGTTCTGAAGCAGGTTTCGATGGTAAAGGTTGCGCTACATCGGGAGTTTGGTCTTCTATTGTAGGTACCACTGATTACCTACATTCTCACAGTATTCTTCCTAAAGACTCTTTGAAATGTCACCTTGGTAACGGTACTACTATTCGATTTTGGAAAGATCTTTTGCTTGGAGATGAACCACTATGTTCTAGATACAATCATCTTTTTCGTCTAGACATTAACGAGAATTGTTTGCTTAGAGAGCGTTACAACGAAGGAAGATGGAATTGGCAGTGGTTAGGCCCATTGCTTTTGGTCGAACTGAAGCAATGTTACAATCTCTCATTACTGAACTTGCTGAAGTAACTCTTTCTTCTTCTTCTAATCAATGGAAATGGCACATTGGGAATGATGGTACTTTTCAGTAGCTTCTACTCGGACTCACTTAGACATCTTATGCTTGCAACGTTGGCTTCTTCAACAACATGGACCCCTTGTCTCCCAAGAAAGGTAAACATTTTTCTATGGAGATTCAGTTTAGATTGTCTCCCGCATCGCCTCAATCTTTCAAAGCATGGCATTGCTATCGATTCTATTCTTTGTTCGATTTGTAACAATTATGTGGAGCCGACTGAGCACATATTTTTCTCTTGCGAAGTAGTGCTCAGATTTGGTGCATGGTTCGAAATTGGTGTAACATTACGGACAGTCAAACGCCCTCTTACACCGATTGACTTTCTTGGTTGGATAACATTGCGGGTTCCCAAGTTGAAAAGAAACGTCTCTTTGTCATCATTGTCTCTATGTTTTGGACCGTTTGGAAGTATCGTAACGATATCACTTTTAACTCTCACAACTTGAGGAAAAGTGATATTCATGGTCTTGTTCGTTTATATTCTTTCAATTGGTTAAAATTTAGAGATAGATTAGTTTCTAATTGAAACGAATGGCTTTGTAACATTTTCTAATTTCTTAGCATCTTGTTAGTCTTAATAAAATCTTCTGCTCTTAAAAAAAAAAATCTTTTTTCTTTTTTGATATAAAACTGGTATCCAAAGTTGGTAGGTAGAGAATAACGTTTCTTTTAAAAACCTACAAACTTCTAATAAAATGATTATTGAATGTGAATATGATTGTGTGCAAGTCTTATCATATGAGGTGTCTTGATAGAACACTTTTTTCAAGTGTCATTTTCTTGCACCTACAATCACGTGAATAATGCAAAGTCAAATTATAAATTTGGATAACGTGCTAGAAACACATGATTAGGAGATATATTCATCCAATACAAAAATTGATAATGAAAAGAAAATTGTATCAAATTGAGCTTGAGACACAAGGTAATTATACTATATAATTAAATTAAGAAAAATGCTATCGACAGCCCTTAAGGTTGTTGTTAACAACCAAATCTCTACAAAATTTGATGATATTAAAACATAATTAAAGACAAACTCTATATTTTTCGCTAACGTAACCAATAGAAAGAGTGTATTGTATTTGTATTTGAGATATTTTTGAAACTTGTTAATGATTTTGAGTGATTTTATTTGAACATTGTGTGATGTATAAACATAAATTTCGAGAATTAGTTGTTGACAACAACCCTAAAGACTGTCGTTAGCAAAAAAAAAAAAAACCGTGAAGGGGGAGGGAGGCTGTTACTAGTGTAGAGGTGACAAAAGTCAAAATAACGGGCTTCTATTATCAAATAACGGGTTTGATGAATAGCACCCCTTATTTAGAGTGGGATGATATTTTTACTCCTTTCAAGAATCTTTTTCTCTATTAAGTTTAAAGCTAGATTTATATATGCGATTGCCTATATCTACAGTCAACATTCATAACGTGTCAAACTATCTTACATTTGTACTCGGCATTCAAGATAAGCTCATATGGTATCTTAACGAAAATGTCAAAGTTAACCTCAAATAACATAAGAGCACAAGGTATGGTAACCAAATTTTTGGTTAAACTTTAACCAAAATCGTTAAGGTGAGGTTAACATACCGCCCCCTCTTGGTTAAAGCCGCGTTAAGATCCAAGGTTAACTAGTTAACGAGGCGTTAAGATGCATTTGAATAAAAAAAAATTAAAAAAAAAAAAAAAAAAATCAATTCACCCCCTAAATGAATGTTTTTATAAATTGTTGTTTGATTAAAGTTTGGTTATTATAACGGTTTTTTTTCTTTTTTTTTGTTTAAAGGTGAAAAGGTTAAAGCTGATGTGGCACTGACGTATAGGCCACCCATTTATAGAAACCAAATTATGGCTACCGATTTTTTTTTTATTTATTTATTTATTTTTTTTTTTATTTTTTTTTTCAGTTTTTTACGTATTATAGGCCACCCATTTATAGGAACCAAATTATGGCCACCGAGCTATATGCTTATTTTCGTTTACACAAAATTCGGTCAAATTTATTCTCGAAAACTCTACAAATAGATAATGAACCAAACTCTAGCATATTAAAACAATACCAACAAAAAAAAAAATATGTGTGAAATGTTAATAATACCTTTAAATTAGATGTTGCTCTATAGAAGGAATGTGATTTAGACAGATTAAACTGAAATTTCACGTCTAGTTTTCTGTCTATTTTATTTTAGTACGTTAGCTTTAAGTTCATTCTTTCAGTTTGATATAATATCTGACATAAATTTGCGCGAAATTGGTGTAATCGTAAACAAACACATACTTGAGTGTCCTATTAGTTTGTTTTAATAGATGGGTAGCCTACATGATAAACACGAAAAGTTAAGCGGCTTCTACATATATTATCCCAAAAAGGGAAAACGGACTTGGGCTTTGGTAACATCGAATACCATCCTACATTGTGGACGACCCTAGACTGATCCTACGTGTTTTTTGCTAGTAGGATCGTAAGATCACACACGATCTTAGTAGCATTGAGCTATAGCTATGCTATCTAACAACAAAAAGGTCAAGTCTCACATCTTAAATCAAAACGGAGATATTTTATGAGGCACATTTATTCGTGTGAGACAATATGACAAGCTATATTAATCTTATGATCTCAACTTGAGATGATTCAGTTCAATTAATAAGCGACTTAAATTTGTATAATGACAAATAAAAATTTACTTTAATATCAAAAGCAAAAGACAACTTTTAGTCAATGGGCTAAAAGGATTAAACCTTTAGAACTGAATGTTCGGCATAACCAAACTAGCCAAGGACCACCTAACCATGCTTGGGCCTGAATCGAAATTTGCGAGTCTTGGGACTAAAATAAACCGCCTGCTCGACCGGGTCAAAGACTGGGCATTTTGGGGCCAACACAGGAACTGATTGTGCATTCTTAACTCACAAGATTATATGTTTGGTCTGCAACAACTCAAACATACAGCCAAAAATAGGTCTTTACTCAGACATTACTATTTTTACAGTTGAGAAATTTGCACATTCCAAATCAAATGGTGGCCAACAACCAAAACATGACATACGATGAAACTGCAAGAAGAAACCATGCCACAAAAGCCAAGGCTATGGAGATCTGGAACGTGTTACATGACAATGTGGGCTGTACTCTGCAGATGTTAGTGTCCTTAATAAACACAACCATCACTCCAGCCGATGAGCTAGCAGCTGCAAGCGATAGAATCGCTGTCACCTGCATCATGTATTGTTACAAGTTTTAATCACAAAGCATGTCATCATTTTAACATTGAATTTATAAATCTAAAATAGATTCAACTATAACAACAAAATCACTATGTGAACATGACCAACAAAAACAATAGAATCGCGGTGCTATCAATCCTTGTAGGCCATGCCAACTTCTGACAAAGGTGGAGCATTATCTGGTTAGAGGGTGTGGTATTCAAAAAACTCTATCCCAAAACACTTCCAATAATCTAAAGTCCTCTCACCAAACCCCGTTAAATGGCTGGATGGTCCATGCCATCAAAGAACGTACATATATTCAAACAACTCTATCCCAAAACACTTCTAATAATCATACGCTCTTGGACAACTAATGACAGTAACGCCCTTGCAATAGGAAATATGGTATATAAGGAGGCTGGTCATAAGGTTTTAAAGCATTCACTCGTAGCTAACAAGATAAAATGGAATTACATTAAAGGCAGGTGCAACTGTGACGGTGTAACCATAAAAGGAAGGATTATATGCAATGTCCAGAAGTTGTGACATGATGCAAAATGTAAGCCGCATAATATCAACAGAATCAGTGAAGATTAAACAATCAATGTGTGCCAAAAAGGGTAAAAACATTATATATCAGCCAATTAATAATGATTTAGTAACGAAGCGTGAAAAGTGAAACTACTAACCCAGTCACCAACCACAAGGAGGCTTAAGAATATATGATTGTGCAGATCTTTATTTAATCTCAGAGCATGAATATCAAGACAGGCAAGTCCAAAACTCCACAAAACTTGTAGTCCCATTGCTGCAATTAGATAGCTGAAATTAAAGATGAACATAAAGTTACAATCTTTATGCTTNATTTTTACAGTTGAGAAATTTGCACATTCCAAATCAAATGGTGGCCAACAACCAAAACATGACATACGATGAAACTGCAAGAAGAAACCATGCCACAAAAGCCAAGGCTATGGAGATCTGGAACGTGTTACATGACAATGTGGGCTGTACTCTGCAGATGTTAGTGTCCTTAATAAACACAACCATCACTCCAGCCGATGAGCTAGCAGCTGCAAGCGATAGAATCGCTGTCACCTGCATCATGTATTGTTACAAGTTTTAATCACAAAGCATGTCATCATTTTAACATTGAATTTATAAATCTAAAATAGATTCAACTATAACAACAAAATCACTATGTGAACATGACCAACAAAAACAATAGAATCGCGGTGCTATCAATCCTTGTAGGCCATGCCAACTTCTGACAAAGGTGGAGCATTATCTGGTTAGAGGGTGTGGTATTCAAAAAACTCTATCCCAAAACACTTCCAATAATCTAAAGTCCTCTCACCAAACCCCGTTAAATGGCTGGATGGTCCATGCCATCAAAGAACGTACATATATTCAAACAACTCTATCCCAAAACACTTCTAATAATCATACGCTCTTGGACAACTAATGACAGTAACGCCCTTGCAATAGGAAATATGGTATATAAGGAGGCTGGTCATAAGGTTTTAAAGCATTCACTCGTAGCTAACAAGATAAAATGGAATTACATTAAAGGCAGGTGCAACTGTGACGGTGTAACCATAAAAGGAAGGATTATATGCAATGTCCAGAAGTTGTGACATGATGCAAAATGTAAGCCGCATAATATCAACAGAATCAGTGAAGATTAAACAATCAATGTGTGCCAAAAAGGGTAAAAACATTATATATCAGCCAATTAATAATGATTTAGTAACGAAGCGTGAAAAGTGAAACTACTAACCCAGTCACCAACCACAAGGAGGCTTAAGAATATATGATTGTGCAGATCTTTATTTAATCTCAGAGCATGAATATCAAGACAGGCAAGTCCAAAACTCCACAAAACTTGTAGTCCCATTGCTGCAATTAGATAGCTGAAATTAAAGATGAACATAAAGTTACAATCTTTATGCTTGCACACATAATATAATCTAGTCAGCGGCTTATTGCATACATGATTTCACACACTAAGGGGTGTTTGGGAATGCTTACTAAAACTGTTTATCAGCTTATTGCGTTTTGATAGTGCAAATGCATCAGTTTTGAGTTTTTGATAGAAGCAATCTTCTTATGAATATTTGGTTAATTGAGGATTATTTTGGGAGTTGCTTATTCAAACTGCTTATTAGATTCTAATTGCTTCGCAGTTTTACCGCTTAAATATACAGACTTCCAAACGCTCAGACAACTGCTTATCTGATTACCGTGTTTAGATAACTTCTAAGCAAATGCAAACACTATATCCGACATTGCGTTCTGTTAGAACTGATTATCCAATTCTGATTATCTAAAAACCATAAGCAATCCCACTTACCCCCAAATTCAAGAAGCTAGATTATGGTTTCCTTGACATCGGAGAGCCCAAAAGGCCAATGAAATAAACATAACTTTCCTTATAACCCTATAACTATTATTACAAGTAGATTAAACTATCATTACATAACCCTATAACTACGCAAGCGTATTTGGTTCGGCTTACTACTTAAAAGCCCAAATTTTTTGTGCTTATTTTCTGACTTATGAACTTCTAAATAGGGAAAAAATATGACAAATAATCCGCATAAAGCTCAGTTCTCAAGTTTTTTCAGTGAAGTAGCATTTTCGGCCAAATTTTGAGAGAAAAAATATTTTACTTCAAAATCAACCAAATCACCATTCTTTTCCTTTTCTTTCCTTCCTTAAATGATACTCCAGAACACAACATTTTTTTTTTTAATCACTTCATTTTCTTTACTTTCCTTCCTAGTGATACTCGAGAGAACATAGTGACATCTTAGGCAAAAGCTATGAAACTACATATGCAACTTAGTTAAAAAAAAACAATAACAACCAAGATCAAAACCCCAAATTTAGAACACAAGCATACTATAAACTAGTGTTAAGAGTTTAAGAAAGAGAAATAAAGTGAGCAAGACCAGAAGGCAGTAGAAGTAGCAAATCCAGAAGCAGAAGACATGACAGCAATAGAAGCAGCAGCAAACAAACACTGACCCATCCTCAACACAAGCCCACTCACCTTCCCTGGACTCCCAAACAAAGATTTCATTTCACCTTAAACTGACTGTCTCTTTATGTTCTAAGACTAGAATACATAGATGAGTTGTGTCTTTTAGATTGTTGGAACATTCTCCTAATAAATGTAGACTAGACCCTTTTATCTGTCACTATCAAAGCCTACATAGAATATGCAAAGCACTTGATGTTGCTCCTCTTTTTTGTTTCTTTATTTATTAAAAAAGTCTTGAGTTGATTATTATAAACATGCTGAGTCTATACTGTTTATTATTTATTTATTTATTTTTTTATTTTGTAATGGAAAATGGGTTTGGATGTCACCATCTTTTCAAATTATAAAACTTGTATAATTGAATATTCAGTTTTATGACTATGGAGATGACTATTGGTTTGTGGTTTGGTGTATTTTGACTTTTATACAAGTGTCATTTATGTTAAAATGACAAAGAAATTTCTAAATTGATGTGTTTGACAAAATTAATAGGCAGTTGAAGCTGGTGTTTTAACATGTTTGACAAATCTAAAAATATATTTATCAGTTTGTCTCAATATTATTGTCCATATTTGTTTTAAGATATCTCAAATTAGTTATCCACTAATAAAGAAATAAATAGAAAATGGTAGATGTAGATTAATATATTACCCTTTTTTTTTTTTTGAACGGCGAAGATATATTAAGACAACTAGCAAGGAGCTAGAAACTTACAAAGAAACAAAATGAGGGGTTTTCAACCAATCAATCCAACTAAACGACATTTTACGCCTATACTTACACCAAAAAAAAGAGCGACTAACTATGTCATCGAAGATAATCTCCTTCTTGGGGGGATCGAGACCAAAAATATAACTGTTACGGAAGCTCCATATATTCCACCATGTAGTATAGCAAACACCTTCCAACATTTGTTTATTAAGACGGGGGAGGCGAAGATTTATTAACCAAAGGAGCCACTCGTCATAAGAAGAGATCTCGGAAAACGGGACTTCCCACCAAGATGATATTCTTGCAAAAATCTCTCTAGCAAATTGACATGAAAAGAATATATGGCTAGATGATTCAACTTCCTTGTTGCAAATCGGACATAAAATAGAATTAATACTCATACCGCGTCTTGAGATATTAAGCCTAGTCGGTAAGCAATCTAACTTAACCTTCCACGCATGAATGTTGACTTTATTAGGAACCGCGTTGACCCAACGGGTTTTGGAGGAAACCATCGGCAAAATATTTTTATCAATTTCTTTTCTCACGGATGCAACAGAAAAATTTCCTGATCCCTCCAAAGACCATGACCACCTATCCACCGAATCCACGAGCACTGTATTATCGGAGAATTCACGAAGCGCCTCAAGTTGAAATTGTTCAACTCCTCCTCTAGGGGTCCTTCGAAGAGATAAACCCAAGTTGTTTTGGCCCAGTTTCTCAGCAACTGAAATGTTCTTATTAGTCTCCAAAGCATATATACGGGGGTATAAGGTTTTGAGAGCAGTATCCCCCTTCCAGATGTCGTCCCAGAAATATGTATGAAGCCCATTTCCCATCTTCTTGTGAACATAACTGGAAAAATTCATACCTTGTTGTTTGAGGGATTCAATCTCCTTCACAATGTCTAGCCAAATAGACGAATGGAAATTAGACACTGTCTTACCAATTTTACCATCTTCACCGTGAATACCTTTTATAACCTTCGCCCATAGAGATGATCCATGCGTATAAAAGCGCCAAACCCATTTAAACAAAAGAGCTCTATTTAAGGCGTATAGGCTCGAAATCCCTAAACCGCCTTTATCAATCGGAGCCAACACTTTTTCCCATTTGATCCAAATCGGTTTCTTAGAAAGATGATCAACGCCATTAAAAAAATGACAACGAATAGATTCTAGGCTATTGATAATCTTCTTAGGAACTTTGTAAATTGACATATGATATATAGGTAAAGAACTTAAAACCGATTTGATGAGCGTCATTCTACCACCAATGGAGAGAGTTTTCATTTTCCATTTTGATAATCTAGATTTAAATTTACTTACAATTTCCTCCCAAGATTTAATACGGGACATAGCGCCTCCCACCTTCGTACCTAAGTACCAAAAAGGGGTTTTAAACGAAGCACATCCTATCTTTGCCGCCGCCTGAGTGACCTTATCATTGCTCACGGAGAGACCCATAATCTTACTTTTATGAATATTGATACGAAGGCCCGAAGCTTGATGGAAACAATCCAAGACCTTAACGATGGTATTGATATTTGTCTCGCTCCATTGACCCATAAAGATAGCATCGTCCGCATAGAATAAATGAGACAATTGGAGAGAAGAGCAAATAGATATGCCTTTAAACAAACCTGCGTCGACCACCCTTTGAACCGACAAGTGAAGACTTTCCATGATCAAAAGAAAAAGAAAAGGTGAAAGAGGATCGCCTTGTTTAAGACCTTTGTAAAATTGGAATTCAGAGGTAGGACTTCCATTAACGAGCACCGAGCCTCTAGACGAAACTAAGCAGCCCTGAATCCATCTGCACCATCTATCACCAAAGCCAAACTTTTTTAAAACCTCCATTAAGAAATCCCAACGAACCGAGTCATAAGCCTTCTCGAAATCAACTTTAAAGATCATTGATTGTTTGTTTTTCCTTTTGCACCATTGAACAATTTCATTTAAAATGAAAGGGCCGTCTAGAATTTGTCGATTAGCGACAAACGCCGATTGAACTTCACTCACAATATCTCCTATCACTGGAACCAGACGGTTCGCCAAAATCTTGGCTATAATCTTGTATAAGCTTCCAATCAAAGTAATAGGCCTAAAATCCTTCACCATATTAGCATCCTGAGTTTTCGGAATCAAAGCGATGAAAGAAGCGTTGCATCCTTTAGGAAAAGTAGCACTTTGAAAGAACATGTTCACGGCCTCTATCACATCTTTTTCTATAACGCTCCAAAATCTTCTATAAAAGCCAAATGTAAAACCGTCTGGTCCTGGAGATTTATCGGTCCCACACTCCCATACCGCCCTTTTTATTTCTTCGCGAGTTATATTACTTTCCAAGTCCATCTGTTGTTCGAGGCTAAGATGATTAGGAAAGATCATATCAATTTGGATCCGAGAACTTTGAGGACGATCAAAACGATTCTGAAAATGAGAAAAAAATTCATTCTTTACTGAGTCAGGAGACTCGGTCCAAGTCCCATCAATCAGCACACCCCGTATAGCAAGTTGATTTCGTTGTCTGTTAAGAATCCCATGATAGTATTTTGTATTCTCGTCCCCTTCAATCCCCCATTTAATCTTAGCTTTCTGAGCCAACTCAACCGATTCTAATTTATCGATATCCTGCAAAGATTTAATGATATTGGCACGGTTATTAAGGATTTCAACATTACCTTCACCTTTATCAAGCAAGTTATCTATCTCTGTAAGCTGCTCTTTTAAGATCTTCTTGTGATTATTAGAGTTGGCCCTTTTATCTTTAGTCCACTCGCGGATTTTCCTTTTGAGAATCTTCAATTTATTCATAAACTTTCTCATGGCGTTGTGGTCATTCACTTGGGCATCTTTCCAGGTTGTCTTCACGAAATCATCAAACCCCTCTAAGTCGAACCAGTAGTGAAAAAATCGAAAGGGAGATGGGCCATAGTCAAATTTAGATTCGCACAGTAAAATGGGTCGATGATCAGAGAGATATCTATCTAACGTAAGCGCTGAAATATTGGGGCATGCACTCACAATTCCTTCAGACACAAGAAATCTATCAAGTTTACTCATTTTAGATGCCGATTTGTGACACCATGTAAATGAGCAACCACCTAAGTGAATCTCCTCCAGACCTGCATTTGAAATAAAACGGTTAAAAGCATATGCGCCATTGGCGTTAAACACCGAACCATATCTTTCCTCTTGCTTACGTACTTCATTAAAATCGCCCATGATAACTACATCACCATGCCAATTGCCAATTACCAGGGTCAAATAATCCCATAACATCTCTTTTTCACTTAATTCTTGTGGGGCATATATAGATATAATAAGAATCTTTCTACCATTTGGAATCCATTTACCTCTAACCATGACAAAATAATCAGAAACTGTAGCATTATCTTTATGAAACATTCTCTGGTCCCATACACAAAGAATACCGCCCGAATATCCAACTGATGGACTATAAACGTAGTCGAAGTTAAGGTTACCCCAACATCTCCTAATATCAAAAAGCTCCAACGATTCCAATTTAGTTTCTTGTAAAGACAGAAAATTCACCTTGTGCCTAACGCATAACTCCTTGACCCAATCTTTTTTAGTCTTTTGGGCAAGACCTTGAATGTTAAGAGACATAAAATTCATCGATAACCATCGTTCACTCCTTGGGATTTGATAATCTCTTCAATGTTATTGATGCAACCCTCCATATTGTAACCCATTGTTTTACCTATCTTCACCATATCCTCCATAACTTGTAATATAGATCCTCCTGAATATACCGGTTTAGGCACATCATTATGCCCTCCATTATTTCTGTTTTGGTCAATCTCCTTCTCACAAGGAGAGCTTACTTCCACTTGAACATACTTTGAACGAATCTCGTTTTCATCTCCTGAAATATTTGAGTCCTCTCTTTTATCTTCATCCACAAATGAAGGGGTAAATCCAGGCGGGTATTTCAAATTACTATCTGAACTCGAGCCACCATTAGGTTTCTCTTTTTTCTTATTTAGTATATCATAAATATTGAATGGATCTTCTGATTGAGTATGTTTCTGTTCCACATTGCGACCAGCTTCATTAAGGTTTTGGGACTTGGAATTCTCAAAGATGGTTTCCTGAACCTCTTCAATGTCAGAATCATTGATCACTAAATTGGGATTTTGAGTGTGATCCCCTTCATTACTAGCCATCTCGTCGTACTCACTTTCATTCTCTTCTTCCTCCACAAAGTCAGGCGTCCATCCACATTCTTCTTTAGCACGAACCCAGAAGACCCTACCTTGTACTATAATTTTGAATGTTTCAGATATTGGTTCTGTGAACTTAGTTAAAACACAAATTCTTTTGTTATGAAAGTACATTTCCTCCTGATCATCATCATAAATAAGCTCTCCCCATTTAGATGCAATTCTTTTAAAAGTATTCTTGGACCATACCTTTAATGGAACGCCATCAATATTCACCCAAATGGCTCTCTCTTCTATGAAAACGTTATGCGTAGCCTGCTGGAGATGAGAAAACCAGGTAGCCACACTAGTATTTGCCATGAACTTCTCCTTTGACGTGATTGTTTGGAAATCAATCATTACCCATAAGCCGCCCATGTATTTAAGTTTGATTTCATCAAAACCTTCCTTGGCTAGGACCGGTTTTAAATTCGATAGTGAGTTAAAAGTTTTAACTTTACCCATCAGAGCTGTTGACATATCACTTTGGTTTAGGCAGGATTCGTCAAGAACTAGTGCAGGTTGAGATTCCACTTCCTCATAATGTGATTTGGTCCCCTTTTTTACAGCATGTGCGAAGGATCCAGCAAACCCATTCGCCGCTTTCATTGTCGACACATCTTTTTTACCTTGTTTATTCGTCTGAATTTTTGAGGTTTGAGAAAAGTATTGGTTCATGGGTTTCCTCTGGAATCTCGCGATATTGGCATGAAGTCTGTAATTACCCACCCATATCGTGCATAAATTGGATACCAAACGCTCTACATTATCAGCCTTAATAAATCTCACAAATCCATACCTCTTGTTAGCTTTAGATCTTTTGTCAGGAATGAATGCGTCAACGACTGTCCCATATTGATTGCTAACCCTCCAAAGATCCTTAGCGTTGAACGAATCAGGTAAATTCGTTATGAAGATGGAGATAGAGATCTTTTGAACCTCTTCCTCCTTGGAACTCCGATTAAACATATTAAGCCCTAAACGAAAGAGCCAATTGACTTGGGGGAAATGTTGAGTTGGTGATTCTGGGAAAAGGTTTTGAAGGAATTAGAGTTTAATGGATTAAAAAAGGGTTAATTGGATTTTTGGTGTTGGTGTTGTTGAGGTTCTTCATGTCGCGTTAGTGTGTGTTTACTTGATTTGTTATGACTGTTCAACCGGCTTTGTTGCTTCATTGATCTATAGTGTTCGGATTTAAACAATTTTTAAAGTCTTCTGGTTTGACATAATGAAATATAAAAGAGAAATGAACAAAGTAGCAAATGTGCGAAACAACAAAACACTCCGTTCAGTCATCATATATACACCTACTAGCTTCATAACCCGCCCGAATGGGCGGGCTAGTTTTATATGTTGCTTTATAAAAATAAAAACACGTACTTACTTGTGAGTTGGTTAATTATTTAATAATAACAATAGTAATAGTACTAATAGTAATAATAAAATCACATTTTCGGTCAAGAACTGATAATTTAAGTGGCAAAGGGTCCGGTTTTTCAATATAGATGAACGTAAGGTTAGTGAAATGCCATGGTAAAATCTTTTTTTGTTTTCAAAATGAAGCTATGTTCATAGCTTAATGGAGGAAGTATAATATGGTCTAGACTATTCGTGAAGTGGGATGAAAACAAATGCGTCATTGTTTGGTAAGGTTTTTGTTAATTGTCTGGTGACGTTTGATAATCAACAATAATGCACCAAATGTGACACATCCCTGCAGAAGAGCGTGCGCATGAGAAATATATAGCTTACCAAACAATGACTAAAACTTAAATTAAAAGAATTTGAAAAAAGAAAGAAGTAGACCATATTATACGGTATCAATGGAAACTCGGTTTAACCGTTTAAGGGCTTGTTTGTTAAATTTTTTTATTAAGTCATGTTTAATTAAAAGATGACTTAATGTAGACAACCTCAATTTTATTACTTAATATTTCCAGTCATCTTTCTCTATTAAGTTACAAACAAACAGTTTTCATATGACTTAATGAATTCAGTTTTTTTCATAACTTGTGCCCTAGGGGCACAAGTTAAGCACACCAAAAGTATATAAGGGCCCACGAAAAAGTACACAGGGATCCACATAAAAGTACAAACATGTGTACTTTTATGTGGGTCCCTATGCACTTTTGATGTACTTTTGGTGTGCTTAACTTGTGGTCGAAATCAAATAGCCCCTAAGTGTTACTATTGTTACTATTCATCACTTTATGTTAATTTTATGAAAAATGCTATTTTCTCTTATAAATTGTTATCACTTATACTTATAGAATCCTGACAAGTGTTAAAATTAATGTTTTGGATGCAGAGAGAGAATAAGTAATAGACTTTAAAAATGCTGTAATTTAGAGTTACCGTGATGCATAAAAAAATAAGCATCAGGCCTTTCACTAATTGTTGCCACGAGGTTGGTTGCATTATCTTGTCATGGTTGTTTTTGTCCTAATCAATTTCAATAATGAATAAAAGAAGTACTTTTTGTAATCTTCTTCCGGATGTTGTTGACCCCTTTTCCTCTCTACATGATCGTGGCCTTTGGAGTTTTGAAAATGATATGGAAATTGAAAATAGAGTAAATTGCATAAATCGTCCCTGAACTTTGGCCAGATTGCATGTCCCAACCATTTCGAAAGTGCAGAAATCGTCCCTGTGGAAAACCTTTGAGCAAATTTTCGTCCCTGGTTGGGACGAAAATTGCATAATTCGAAAGTGCCAAATTGCATGTTTCGTCCCAATCAGGGACGAAAATTTACTCAAAGGTTTCCTACAGGGACGATTTCTGTACTTTCGAAATGGTTGGGACGAAACATGCAATCTGGCCAAAGTTTAGGGACGATTTATGCAATTAACTCTTGAAAATAACTTATAAATAACTAAAAGCACAAAAACAATATCTCGGATTGAACAACACATTTCATTAAATTAAAAATAACGACACGTTAAAAATATGAAATTGAAAAAAATAATAATAAAAAATTTAGTGATTAAGGTTCTATAAATGCTCCACAATACCATTTGAGCCTCACTTTTTTTTTTTAGACCAACTAGTTTTTCATTTATTTAAAAAACTAAGATTATTAATTATATAAAAATAAAAATATGGAAAAAATCAAATATAAACATTAAGGGTTAAGGGTTAAAATGGTAAAATTAACATTTATATAAACTTTTCAAATGTTAGGGTTAAACCTGTAAGAGCGATATTCACAAAGGTTTGAAGTAAAAAAACAAAGATTAAACCACACAAGTCAACAACAGATAAAACCAATATTGGTTCTCCTTTTCTTCAAACTACGGAGTAGTTTTTACTTCTTAGTTCTTACCTTCATCTTCTTATTTAAAAAAAAAAAACACCATACCATTTTATTCACAACACCAACTTTACTAAAAAAAAAATGAGATTACCAAAACCGCGGTTGGCCAGTACAGCGCGAGACCTCATAAAGCGAAGACCGTTATAGTTCGCTCGTGTCATAGAACGAAAACACGCTATAACTCCCCTCACCGTATTCTCTTAACAGGTCACCTTGTAGGTCTAAATATAACATTTCCCATATTGCTATTTAGACGAAGTGTGTGACTATGTGAGTTATGAACCAATTAACAATGACAATCATTAATGTTTTCTTAAAAAATATTACAAATAAATTTGAGCTAAAAAGTAAACCCACTCCGTTCTAAAACTATTATTCACATTTTTATTTTGATTTATTCTAAATTAATTGTCTACTATTGAAATCAGATTGTAGGAGGTTTTACCAATGCTCATTTGTCATACGAAAATGCTATTTCCTCCTACAAATTGTTTCTATTTATCCATCTACTCACAGGATGCTGATAAGTTTCAAAATTGACGGATTGAATGTAGAGAGAGAATGCGTGAAAAAAAAAATCTATAATATTACTTTGTGTGTAAGAGGATTAGTAGAAGAATATTGTAGGAGCCTTTAGCAATGCTCTTTTATATCATCTTTTACTTGAAGTTTTTATTACAAAATCTAATGAAAGCGTAGATTAATTAGAGAGGGCTAAAACTGCCGTTATTCAAGAATAAGAAAAAAAATAAAATAAAATGTAATGGTTATGTTTTTTTTAAGGTACTTATCTTTCGTTTGTGAACATTTATTTTTGGATTGGGAGAATTATGTAGTACAGCAGTTATTATTTGCGGTATACAATGATGAATGATGGTTAATCGTGAAAACCAATATAGCGCCCAAAACTTTTCCCAAAATTCAAAAAATAAGTACGTATGAATCGAAAGGGCAATGGAGAGGTACAGTAGATGTAAGTAGCATTTAAGTTTCATCACATGCAACGTCATGAATGCGCCTAACCTCTCTGTATATCAGGCATTAATTTATCACTTCCTCACCAAATTAAATTTTTCTAAAACTCATAAAAAAAACGTAACATATATACTCGTATTAAATCTTGTTTTGTAACGGTCTGTTCTCACTAGCTAACATACCACAACCCAAGGATAACAACTAACTACCATGGAATCTGAAGTGGTGGCTTTAGAAGAATGGCAAAATCTTAGAGTGGTCGAGACCATTTACGAGGAAGATTCGGGTGATGAGTCAGTGTCTTCTACTGCCACTTCTCACGCTTCTCTGGTACATCCCTCATCGCCTTCTAGCGCCTCGCTACGTACCCGAGTTAAACTCTGGTAAGTTAATAATATATGGTTTTTTCATCAAAGCTAGCTCTTTTGGCCTAGTATCCGTGATATGATTGTATCTTGATTAATGTTTATGAATATTGAAGTGTTTCTATAATTATGTAATTCATTAAAATATTGGAAGTTGATAGTTTGAAATAAAAGGTTCTATGTTTTACTCTCTAGGATAAGTTTGCTGATGTCTTTATATATATAACTTTATTTGAATAGCAGATTAGATGATGTTAGAGCTCTTAAAAAACCGGTTCTTGGATCGGAGAGTTTTATCATTTTCTGCACGCACAATAATTCTTTAGTTTACTAGGCATGGCACAAAGTTAGGTGACCTTAGCATCGTGTGTCATTTGAGATTATCAGTTAGCTTCCATCTAAAGTATGAAATGATTTTGTAATCAGGGAATCTGCTAATTTGAATGCGAACCTAATTCAGTAAATACTTACTCTAGACAACTGAAACAA
>LBNU01021711.1:206317-218625 GCA_014162995.1 Artemisia annua
TTTTTTTTTTTTTTTTTTTTTTTTTTTTTTTTTTTTTTTTTTTTTTTTTTTTTTTTTTTTTGGCAATTTACGCTTTGCAAATTTGTTGTGTAGCATTTGTATTTAGATAAAGCGTTTTTCTAACTTGTGACATGGTGGCGCAAGCTTAGAATTGTTTAATGTAAGCAAATGTTTCTTTAAATAACTTAATTTATATATAAAACATGGGTAGTTTTGATAAACATCATAAATTTAGAGAATTATTAATAGGGTTTTGTTAACCACAACCCCATGGGTTGTGGGTTGTGGTTAAACATAACTTAATTAAAATTTTTGCATTAAATGAACACTCCAAATTTAATATCACATTCCATGTTTAAAATGAAAAAATATGTATAATTATAGAATATACTAGTTCATTTAATGTAAAATTTTAAATTATGGTATCTTTAGACACAAACATTTGTCTTCATTAAACACTACTAAGCTTGTACCACCATGGCACGAGTTAGAAAAATCCTTTTTCTTTACGTAATATACAATTATACACTACCATGCTTTCAAGTTTTCCCATGAATAATTGGGCCGGAAAAAACTTAAAAAGTTTCATCTGGGCTTTGATAATTGCATCGACTCTTGCAAGATAAAAAAATCCCAATAATCTCTTATGGTATTTTGCTCACCAAAGAAAAAAAAAAAAAAAACAAAACAAAAAACTTATGGTATGATAAAGATGAGATAAAATCTACTACAAATAATATTATATTTACTTACATAGTACATATATAACAAAAAAGCAGATAAAAATGTTTTTCAAATAGTAGAGATGTTTTAAGAAGCTAGAATTGAAGATTCTTAAGTAAAAGTCTGAGTTAATCTTCGATGAACTTAATCTTATGTGAAATAATACAACGAGTCTTAAGTGTCACAAAAGGAGTGGAAAAAACTTATTTTTCATCTTCGACTGTAATTGAAAAAACATGATTTACCAAACCTACAAAATAATCGTATGCATCATTATTTACTAGTATTGTAATTTTCATGTGCGTATTTCATGAACTAACAATTAGACTTTTTGCAAATATGATTGTGAAGTACGTAAATGAAACTTGCGTACTAGTAGTGATATACATATGATCATTTGTAGGTTCTATGAGTTGCATTACAGTTGAAGATGTAAAGGTCATTCTACTATGTGTGAAAGTTACGAACTAGATATAACATACACGTATATTAATCTTTGAAGATTATTAAAGTGTGCATCACAAGTTGCTTTGAAAATAAGGAGGTAGCAAAGTATTTATTTGAAATACTGATCTTGAACTTTTTTTTAATTGATTAGATTGAATTTTTTTCTACATATTTATCAGCTTTGTATACAATTTATAAGTAAATAAGGACATAATTAATCGAAACTATTAATTTTTAAAAGAATATGCATCCATTATTGTATATGCATCTGAGGCATTCTCATTTTAGTTTTATTTCTCATTTGATCCTAACTCTTCTTAAGTTTACAGAAGAGTAAAAAGATACTATTTATTTCATTTTCAACTTTGATATCTAATTCCATTTATAAAACCTACAAAATAATCGGATGCATCATTACTAGTACCTAATGTTCATGTACGCACTTCAAGAACGAGCAATTACACTATCTGCAAATGTGATTGTGAAGTACGTATATGCGTATTAGGTACTAATAATGATGACATCTAACTATTTTGCGAGTTTCATGAACCATGTTACCAAAACATAAAAAATCTTTCTGCTTACTTTAGAAGTTAAATAACATATATAACTGGTGCATTATTACTCCAAACAAACACATTTGGCACATGTTATAACGGGTGAACAAATCAAGTTTACATATCAAGTTTATATTATCTGGGAAGACTTATATTTTTTAACTCAGATGTACGTGGTTTAATTAAAATATTCTTGTAATTGTATTCGATCATTTGTCTCTAACTACCCTTTGTGACCAGGCTAATGTTATCAGGGTGACACATGGCGATGTGTGTAAAAGTGTCTTGCTCACCCCTTATTTATGACATTGCGAGCAAAATTGTTTGCTTACCAACTTTTTTAATAAACAATGATGGTTGTTGATATTAAATGAGTTCCAAACCAAATGCTAACTCCTTATAACTATGAGGATTTTATAACCATGAGGATTGGACACATGGCATAGCGCGTATAAGCTTTTTGCGTGTGTTTATTGGTTTTTTTTCTTTCTTTTTTGTTTTAATTTTTTTTAATTATTCAAGCAATAAGTATTTGACACGTGGTATAGCGCGCAATTTGCGTGCAACATAGCTTTTGGTTATTGGAAAAATTAGTATCGTTTTTGGTTATCTGAGTGGGTAGAAGTAGAGATTGGTAAAAAAATAATAAAAAATAATAATAAAAATCATTATTATTATTATTATTATTATTTTATAGAGTTGATGGTTACTTTTTGAGACGTGTTTAATCCCCTGTGGGAATTGCGTATATATCCCTCGTAAACTTGATAATTAAATATATCCGGCTTCAAATTACAATTACACTTATATCCTCTTTAAAAATAAATAATGTCATATATATTATGTTCGAAATACAACTTTATTAAAAGACGTATGTTATGATCACACAATTTTTAAAGTAGGGGTGGAAACGAGCCGAGCCGAGCCCGAGCTCGCCAGAGCTCGAGCTCGGCTCGTTTATATATATAAAGCTCGAGCTCGGGCTCGAGCTCGTTTCGAGCTTTATATTTTGAGCTCGAGCTCGACTTGTGAAAATTTTCAAAAGCTCGAGCTCGAGCTCGAGCTCGACTAATTTATATAATGTGTTAAAGAAAACAAAGTTCGAATAGAGCTCGGCTCGTTAATTACATAAGGCTCGAGCTCGTTTACTACTTTTAAGCTCGTTTATACGTATAGACAATATATATACGTATATATTTCAAAGGCTCGTTTAGGCTCGCGAGCCTACTCGAGCTTTTTGTATAGAGCTCGGGCTCGAGCTCGATTATTAAATGAGCCCAAACTTAGGCTCGAGCTCGGGCTCGAGCTCGTTTAGGCTCGGCTCGTTCGAGCTTTTTACCGATCCGATCCCGAGCTTTTCACGAGCGGCTCGGCTCGTTTCCACCCCTATATATATATATCTAAATCATTAAATTATATATTAAAAAACCTCAAAAATATATAATACTTACCATTCCATTATAAATTACCTATTATACCCATATCTTTTGAAAACACTATCAACATCATCTTTACTCGATCAATGTTTAACCTTGTACACATTTGTGTGTTTATAGTTCCGTTGGTGGGAATTAAAATGTCAAGGCTATTAATGAACCATCACAACAACAACAAATATGAAGTAAATTTATTTATTGTTTCTCCATGAACATCCGGCAAGCTTAGCACTGTTTTTTTAATGTATTTTTTTCTTCTTTAAATTTTGTTTTATGATAAAATTTCTTCTTGCACTGACCACACAACCTTGCGCCCCTTCTCTGATATATGTATTCTCCGGCGGGCGTACATAAAGCAACATATCAGAATGTCTAGCTCTCGTCATATTCTTTGGGGTCAATTGTGACAACTCGGAAATTCGGGCTCCTATATAGTTATCCTAAAATAATCTTGAATTATATTTCGGGAACGTTTGTCGAAGTTTAGAATACTAACCGCGAAATTTGGCTATAAACCGATTAAAGCACGAATATTATTTATTTCGGATTAAAAGCGTAACACTTTTCGTCTCATCAGTATTACTTCATGGAATCACAGTTACAGTAATAGAAAACGACTCGAAAAGAGACGTTTTTATAAATAAGTTATCATTCATTAAAATATCAGTGTTTTATTAAGATGAGGTCCCGTGAATCTAAGTGTGAAATAGTGTGTGAATGATAACAAGATTGAAAGTCCTCCGAGTTCAGTGCCTCCTTCTGCCATGTCTCCATAACAATGATATACCTAGGATACATGCTTAAAAAGTCAACACTAGGTGTTGAGTGAGAATCATAGGTTTAAGTGTTAGTGAATACAAGTTCTCTGGGCTACGTTGTTACACCCATCTGGGAAAATGTTATGTGTGTATGTGTATGATAATTGTGATGCATGCACAATTATCAAGAGTGGGTTATGTTGCACTAAGCTCATGAACCACACGTTAACAATTTGGGTCATGGGGGCTGCAGACCCAACCATGAGGGGATGGGAAGGATAACTTGCCAAAGTTAATCCTTCAGTGGGTTCAAATATAGTACTTATTGGTACCATCCAGAAATATGTTAATACCAACGGGAGTTGTCAAACTCCAATAGATCAATCAACCATATTCGCGTTCGCGTGGGTAAAATATCCCAAACGATTAGATTCATGAATTTTAGTTATGTAGTGGTGGCAGATAGTTTACTCGTGCAACAACCAAAGAAAAAGACTTGTATTCGGTTTTAAGTAAAGCAAGTAGCACGTATCCCCCTCACAGGGTTTGTAAAGCATTTAGAAAGCGTTTTAAAAGGTGTGAGGCTATGAAAACTCACCTGGGCTTAGGGAATTCTTACTAGTGCAAAGAGTGACTCGGAAACTAGACTGCCTTACTCACGTATCCTGATGTTGTTGTAGTTGTAATGTATGTCAAGCTTTAGTTGTTTAGTTTATGTTTCTTAAGTAATTATTCTTTAGGTTCTTTAGAGTTTTAGATATAACACAACACCGTTCAGGCCATCACAATTCAGAAGTATAAGACTCCTCACATTAAGCTCCCTACTATTGTATTATGTTATCAACATAATACCGTTCGGGCCATCATAATTCAGAAGTTAATACTCCTCACATGAAGCTCCTTACTATTGAGTTATGTTGTTATTAGGGTTTAGTTATAACATAACACCGTTCGGGCCATCATAATTCAGAAGTATATGCAATAATCGTTTGAGGAGTCAGGACACTTTAAATCGTAAACCCAACAAACTCGTCAGAACGAAATATCCACATAGTACTCCACACATGAAGCTCCCTAGTATTGTGTTATGCTTCTAACTTTAAAATAGGTTTGCTATATATATGAAATAGTTTATTTTATACCCTTTAAGATTAATATATTTACAAAATCTACCCTAGACTTTATTATATTACTTAGGTTTATAGCTATCTGGATTTAACACTATTAGTCCGTATACTTATATATTTTAGGAATACAGAAATGACCCTTGGACTTATAAGTTTTCTATAATTACTCTTTATACCCTTAACTTTATAACTTTTGCAAAACTAGTCCTTTCAAGTTTATAACTTTTTATCCTAAGGTTTTATAACTTTGCAAAAAGGGTCCTTATACTTATAACTTATAAGAAATGTCAAAAATAGTCCCTAGACTTAATATTTTCAGAAAATCACCATATATACCCCTACGCATGGAAAACTTTGCAAAATTAGTCCTAATTCCATGCAAAATATATTTTTATGAAACAAAAAGGTTTCCTAGCTTATGTTTAACTAATATTAGCTTATCTAAGTTACCGAAACTAGCTTAGGGCTTATGGAAAGGAGTTATAGCATATATTTAGGGTTTTGTTTTTAATTAGGGTTTTAAAAAGTAAACTAGCAAATGATTATGACCAAGGCTTAGGCAAGGGTTCCTATGGGATCTAAGGCATCCTAATACTATCCTAAGACTAAAATAAGGCTAATAGAATACGAAATGAAGGCTTACTTGGCTAGGGAAGGGTTAACAAGGGTTTAGGGTTTTTTAGGGCATCTCTCGGCTCAAACCACAACTCGACAAGGCTAGGGCTCTCTTAATAGACTTCTTATGACTTATTAGGTCTTAGTACTACAGAATGTATGTAAGGTAAAGAGGAGAAGAGGTGTGGATTGCAATGGAGAGGGTTTCGTGGGTATTTATAGGCTGCGAAGAAGTAGCGAGCAAGTAAAGGTAGTGCTAGGTGTCGTGGAGGGGGAGGGCTGAGTAAGCAGAGCTAGGAGGTATTGTGGAAGGTCTAGTGATGATGGAGATCAACTATGGAGTAGCTAGGGGGCGCTAGTAGTCCGGTTGTGGTTATGGTGAGTCGAGAAGAAGAAGGTGGTGACAAGTAGGTGATGCACCTACTTGTGTGGGTGCTTAGAGGTGCTAGGGTGCTAGCTAGGTATAAGGGAGGTGCTAGGGTGCTTGCTTGGTAGTTTAGAGGTGTTTGGTAACTAGTTTTAGGTTTTTAGGTTTAGTTTTAACCTAGTTTTACCTAGAGTGAGTTTAGGGTTTTGCCTAGGGTTTAGTGCCTAATTTAGGTTCCTAAGAGTGTCTAATGACTAATCCTAAGTCCTAAGGGGCTTATACTAAGTGGTGGTAGCTTATGAGAAAGATTTGGGAAGGTTTGACCTAGTTTCCGGGAAGTTATAGCCTAGTTATGGTTTTGTGCCTAAGGGACTTGTACCTAAGCTCTAATGGATTATACTAATGCCTATGGGTCCTAAGGTATCCTAATTCTCCTAAGGTAACTCATACTTAAGCCTTGGACACTTTCAAACTAGTTTAGTTAAGCATATAGGGTTTAGTAAGCACATAGACCTAATTAGGGTTTATTTAGGGTTTGTTATGGTTTTGTGGTAAGTTTAGTGTGTTAGATTGGTAATTTACTTATTGTGGTGTTGTTGTGATCTTATGCTTGACATACCAGGGGTTTATAGGGTGTGAGTGTTGAGTTATTTGGCTTGTGTGGATACGTTGGCAAGTCTAGTGAGTCATGCAAGTAATGAATGCACATAAAAAGAAAAAATTTACCTGTGAAATACCTACTATAGGTATTTGTTATGGGAATGGTAGTGATGAGATTTTGTTGGTTGTTACAGTCTTACCCCCTTAGAAGAAATCTCGTCCCGAGATTTTGATGAACGTAGGAGTAGGGGAAAAGAATGAGTTGAGAAAGATAAGAGGAAGAAAAGGAGTTGTACAAACGGAGTAGGAATTGTTTGTACATGTGCCAGATACTTGGTCTCATTTGTTTATATCTCATTACTTACAAGTAAAGGCGTCCCAATTCTTATAAGCAAGAGCTTATGAATTCATGATCCATTCGATTTATAACTTTCTTCTTAAAATGAAGAGCATCCAAATTTATTTTAATAGAATAGTCATCATAAATCGTCCATAAGTAGTATCGGAAGAAAACGGAAAAGTAGTCCACATTTAAGGAAATGTGGCCCAAGAGTGTTTTGGAGACAAGTTCCATTCATGGTGGAAAAAAGTTCAAGCCATGGTGAAGACAAGTTCAAGCCATGGTGGAGGCAAGTAGTGGCCATGTTAGAGACAAGTTCTAGCCACGGTAGAAACGAGTTCTAGTCATGGTGGAAACAAGTTCTAGTCATGATAGAAACGAGTTCTAGTCATGGTGGCTAGTTCTACAATCCTTCTGTTGAGCAACTAGTCACCATGTTATGACTAGTATGACGGACGTTATCTCATTCTTGCAACTTTTGCAAGGCGAGATAGTATAATACCATAGTCGAACATAATGAGGATTAAAGTTCGGCATAGGTATTCTTACAAGATCTAACTAATAGAATCTTGGGATATGACGAGAAATACAAGTTCTAATTCTTAGAACATTGTAGGATGAGGTAGGGAGAGAATATAGAGTAGGAAAAATAGAGTGAAAAATGACGGAGGAATGAAAAGATGGGGAGGGGTGAAAGGATGGATGAAAGTGAAAGGGTGGATTTTATAGAAAGAGTGAAGAGGAAGGAAGGAAGGCAAAGGATAAAATAGAAAGGTATGAAGGAGTGAGAGGTAACGGAGGAGTGGGTTTAAACGAAAGAGTAGGATTAAACGGTAGAGTAGGAAGGCGAGATAATAAGATTTGAAATGAGAGAGTGGGAAAAAGGCGGGAGAGTGAAATTTTGAAATGGAAGGATGAGGGGAAACGGAAGGATAGGGTTTAAAACGGAAGAATAAGATTAAATGGAGGAGTAAAAGTATAGGATACCTGTAAAGATAGTATCCTAATGGAATTTTTAGATTTACTAGATTCCTTCAATATTAGCTTTTTCCCCCTGAGGTTCTCCTAATTTTTCTAACTAGTACTAAACTTCTAAGGGTGATGTGTTTGGTTCTATCGAAGTAGAGGGTTCTAAAGTGGAAGAAGGTTTAAGTGGTTTCTTTCCTAAGGGTTTACTAGGAGTGTCACTATTCCTAGGTAAAGTGTCGGGTTTTCTCTTTTGTTTTAAGTTGTCTATTACTACGAGTATCACTATTATTATACGTATTACTATTCCTAGGTACTTGAAACCAATTAGGGTAGTATCCATGTTATCTTCTAAGTGTAATTCCTAATGTGTATCCTAAGAAATATCAAATCCTAAGATGTAATCTAATATCCTCAAATATCTTATCTCTAGTTATAGTTAATAACCTCAAGTTCTAAGTCTAGGTCATAAATTCTTAGGGTAGGTTTGGCATGTTCTAATGGTGTAATATTCCTAGGGGTTTCTACTTCATAATAAAGGTTGGTTACTAGGTCTAGGTAAACTATATCCTTAAAAACGGTTTATTCCTATATGGTAGAAGCTTGTTAATGTGCCTATATGGTAGAAACTTTGCTAATGTGTCTATCCTAAACTAGGGGTTCAAAGGCTTAAGGTGGAGGTTTACTTTTTAATCCTAAAATTTCTTATATCTAATCTGTATTCTAGTCCTAATGTTCTTAATGAATTCTTATGCTAGGCTAAATTCTATCTTATAAGGATGTATTTCTAATTTTTCTATCTATCGGGGTAGGGATTTGGTTTCTAATCTATAAAACCTCAAAGATTCCTAATCTTATTTTTCTATTTCCTCAAGGGTTTCTTAGATAACCTATCTTAGTGTCTAAGGTATTCTATATTTAAGCTTATGTTTTCTAGGGATATCCTAGAGTCATTTCTAACATAAAGCATGGGAATCCTAGAGAGTATGGTTCGGGTTTTACTAAGAGGGAAGGGGCAAACTAACTCGAGAATCATAGTAATCTAAGGAAGTAAAGAGGGAAAGGATAGGAATATGCTCATATATGATTACCATATATTTGCATATGGGATAGTTAGGGGTAGATTCTCTAACTAGGGGAAAGATAGCTTAAAGAAGCTATGGAAGTAGTGAGGGTTTAGAGATAGGAGGAGAAAGAATTCAGATCTCTATGGTGTAGAATAAGAATTCTCACCATTGATAGGGGAAGTGTTCGGAGGGATTGGGTTTTAGGAAGGGAAGAAGTATAAGGGGAAGCTTAAAACAGTTTTAAGAATCTATGAATCTAAGTCATCGGGGTGGTTTATCCTAAGTTCCTAGGGGTAAGGGTTCGGGGTAGGTTATAACAAGTACCCAACTTGTCATATTTTATGGGATAAGTCTATATTCCTAGGGGTTACTATAGGGTTAGGGATGACCTAAAGTGGGAGAGAGGCATTCCTAAATCTAGTTTATCTAAATTATCCTAATTTGAGGGGCACCAGGTAGTTTCTAAAACCTAACTTATTTTATTGATTTCTTATTTTACATATCCTATAGGCACTAATTATTCTAAGGCATAACTCTTAAGGTTATATAAGGCATATTACTTAGGGGTTTCTAAGGTTTTCTTAATTCCAAGAGTTTGTGTTTTCTAGTTTTGATTGATGATTTTCCTCATCATCATCAATCATCTTTTTTAAAGTGCATATCCTAAAACGGGCAAAGGCTATTTTATAGTGGTGTCTCATTTGGTTTTTCTGTATTTTAGCTACCTTAAAACGGGTTTCTTGTAGGGTATTTCTTAAATTACTATAGTAAGGTTGATTACCTAGGTTATTATCCTGACCTTTTTCTATCTTCTCAAAAAGGTCAAGGAAAATTTCATCTAAGTTATTTAAAATTTCCTCTAATTGATTTTCCTGACTTTCTAAAGTTGTCCTAGTAGGGTTTTCTCCAAATTCATCTTTCCAAGATGAAATGGGAGGGTTTACTAAGTATGGGTTAGGTGCTAAAGTATATGGTTGCCTAAGGTCATATCTAGGGGTATAGGTAGGGATAGGGTTTCTAGGTATACATGGTTCTCTAGAGAGAAAGAAACCATGGGGTTCTAATCTAGATATGGGGAATGGTGGATGTAAAACAGAGTTTAGGGGAGTTATAGGTGATGCCTTAGAATAGAAATCTTTTAAGTGTTTTAAGTGTGGGTTATCTACGAATGGGGAAAAAGCTAAGGGTGAAGGTGTATCTAAACTATTCCTCAAGTCTCCTAAGGTATCGGGATGGTATGGTTTAGGGGAATAATCTAGTACATTCAGAAAGGAAAGATCATTCTCGGGTTTTAGGAAAAGTAGTTGTAGTTTAGGTTTTGACCTTGTTCTCTAGAACTGATGCTCTGATACCAATCTGTAACACCCTCATTTTCACAGTTCGCAGCAGATTTAGGGTTGGGGTATTACTTCATAGAATCACAGTTACAGTAATAGAAAACGACTCGAAAAGAGACGTTTTTATAAATAAATTATCATTCATTAAAATATAAGAGTTTTATTAAGATGAGGTCCCGTGAAACTAAGTGTGAAATAGTGCGTGAATGATAACAAGATTGAAAGTCCTCCGAGTTCAGTGCCTCCTTCTGCCATGTCTCCATAACAATGATATACCTAGGATACATGCTTAAAAAGTCAACACTAGGTGTTGAGTGAGAATCATAGGTTTAAGTGTTAGTGAATACAAGTTCCCTGGGCTACGTTGTTACACCCATCTGGGAAAATGTTATGTGTGTATGTGTATGATAATTGTGATGCATGCACAATTATCAAGAGTGGGGTATGTTGCACTAAGCTCATGAACCACACGTTAACAATTCAGGTCATGGGGCTGCAGACCCAACCATGAGGGGATGGGAAGGATACTTGCCAAAGTTAATCCTTCAGTGGGTTCAAATATAGTACTTATTGGTACCATCCAGAAAGATGTTAATACCAACGGGAGTTGTCAAACTCCAATAGATCTATCAATTATATTCGCGTTCGCGTGGGTAAAATATCCCAAACGATTAGATTCATGAATTTTAGTTATGTAGTGGTGGCAGATGGTTTACTCATACAACAACCAAAGAAAAAGACTTGTATTCGGTTTTAAGTAAAGCAAGTAGCACGTATCCCACTCACAGGGTTTGTAAAGCATTTAGAAAGCGTTTAAAAAGGTGTGAGGCTATGAAAACTCACCTAGGCATAGGGAATTCTTACTACTGCAAATAGTGACTCGGAAACTAGACTGCCTTACTCACGTATCCTGATGTTGTTGTAGTTGTGGATGTATGTCAAGCTTTAGTTGTTTAGTTTATGTTTCTTAAGTAATTATTCTTAAGGTTCTTTAGAGTTTTAGATATAACACAACACCGTTCAGGCCATCACAATTCAGAAGTATAAGACTCCTCACATGAAGCTCCCTACTATTGTATTATGTTATCAACATAATACCGTTCGGGCCATCATAATTCAGAAGTTAATACTCCTCACATGAAGCTCCTTACTATTGAGTTATGTTGTTATTAGGGTTTAGTTATAACATAACACCGTTCGGGCCATCGTAATTCAGAATTATATGCAATAATCGTTTGAGGAGTCAGAGCACTTTAAATCGTAAACCCTCGTATATATATATAAAGCTCGAGCTCGGGCTCGAGCTCGTTTCGAGCTTTATATTTTGAGCTCGAGCTTGGCTCGTGAAAATTTTCAAAAGCTCGAGCTCGAGCTCGAGCTCGACTAATTTATATAATGTGTTAAAGAAAACAAAGTTCAAATAGAGCTCGGCTCGTTAATTACATAAGGCTCGAGCTCGTTTACTACTTTTAAGCTCGTTTATACGTATAGACAATATATATACGTATATATTTCAAAGGCTCGTTTAGGTTCGCGAGCCTACTCGAGCTTTTTGTATAGAGCTCGGGCTCGAGCTCGATTATTAAATGAGCCCAATCCCGAGCTTTTCACGAGCGGCTCGGCTCGTTTCCACCCCTAGAACGAAATATCCACATAGTACTCCTCACATGAAGCTCCCTAGTATTGTGTTATGCTTCTAACTTTAAAATAAGTTTGCTATATATATGAAATAGTTTATTTTATACCCTTTAAGTTTAATATATTTACAAAATCTACCCTAGACTTTATAATACTTATATTACTTAGGTTTATAACTAACTAGATTTAACACTATTAGTCCCTATATTTATATATTTTAGGAAAATGACAAAAATGACCCTTGGACTTATAAGTTTTCTATATTTACTCTTTATACTCTTAACTTTATAACTTTTGCAAAACTAGTCCTTTTAAGTTTATAACTTTTTA
>LBNU01021712.1:9846-20823 GCA_014162995.1 Artemisia annua
GAATTTAGCTACCCATGTTAATCAAAAGACAAGTAAGATAGATAGACAACCAACACATAGACATATTGATTGAATTAAAGTGAAGACTTATCTTGATTAAGCACTAGGGTTCCAAGGGTTGGAAACCCTAAAAGTTACAGAAAATTCGTCCTTAGGGTTTGCCCTAAAAGTTCTCCACAAAGTTCCACACTAATGAATGAAAATTTGGAATTATATATAGAAAATACATTGGGACGGCGTCAGCTTATAAGGCCTGACGCCGTCAGCTCGCCGCCTTTAGGGTTATCGGATGGCCTAGATCCATTTGGGACGTGGTCGGCATGTAAATCCTTCTGGGCCGTCTCTCTTTAACTTAACACGTGACGGCCTACTTTCTCCAACACCTGATGCCGTCAGGTGTTAATTCATGAAATCTTTCTGGCCTGTCGTTTGATAATTGAATTCCACTCTTTTGTCATCCTTGCTGACGGCGTCACCTTATAACTCCTGACGCCGCCAGGTTGTAAATTCCAGCTTCTTGAGACTTTGTCGTTTTCTTCACTTTTATGCTCCAAAAACGTCCAAATATGCATGTTTTCCAGAATTCCTCTCAAAAGCACCTAAAATGACAAAAGGAACGATTTAGGGCAATATTTGATCTCATTTATACAAATTAGGGCTTAAATGACCCCCTAAAAGCGTAACACTTTTCGTCTCATCACTTTGCATATAAACATAATAATACCATAATATTATGATCAAAACAAGGTGTTGGCTAATTCCATGGACAAACATGCATGTATTTGCCATGGACATAAAATAAATTGCAAGAATCGAAATATTAGCCAACGAAACGAAGTAATAAATTGACAAGAATTAAAACCCCATTTGGTACGTGTGTCACATGGCTTAAGGTTCAAAACCCACTGATATTAGGACCTTCAAAACATCATTTTACCACTGAAAATTAAGCCTTGGGGGCTGATTTGAAATCGTTTCATAAATCGATTAAAAACATGCATTTTAGGCCATTTTACACGTACCCGACTAGCATACCAATTAACATATGCATAACAAATGGCCATGGGACCAAAAAGTGCAGATTATAAGACCCCTAAAGGGTGGTCTTATTCACAGAAAATTATCCCCGGGGGCTGTTTTGAGAACACCTTTTGATTCCATCCATAAAAACACGTTTTTAGCCATTTTTATGCATACATAATGATCATATGACAACATATGATGGCTCGTGATACCACTATAGGTGATGTTGAATATAAAAACATAAAGTAAACATATATACGCAGCGGAAAACATCACCAACAAGGATCTCATATAGTCATATGATCAATTAACTAATAAACACAACATGTTTATACCTTTGTAGCGTGATCGGTTGAATCGAATGGAGACCGTCACCAACGTACACAAATCACCAATGAAACCCAAGTGATCAAAGGAGATCACCTCTATGTGTTGTCCACACTACACCTCACCGTATACCCCTTGGATGCTAGTCCTTAACCCCGTAACCTTGGAATGGGCTTTGAATAAGCAAGATTCAAAAGAAGAGATCAAGAAAACCAAAACCCTAGATGGGTGTTTTCTTTTTGCCGTACAAAAGAGGGAGAGAGCGGTGAGAGAATTTTGGTAATCAGTTATCCCATTATCAGTAATTCTCTCCCATATATTTGACCAAAAAATAAATTGAATCCCTCCCTTGAAAGTCTAAGGCCAGCCTTTCTAATGGGCTAAATGGGCTTCCCATTTGTTTTTCAAGTCTAATGGATCAAGTACTTTACTTAGTCATTAGAAGCCCAATAGTGATTCCAAGTTATGTAAGGTTATTTATATATCGTAAATACAATAAACACGACATATAAAGTGGTACATAAGTGTATATGTGTGTGACCCCATAGGCTCACATACGTCTAGCTATATAATTAGTTATTATGACATGAGCATTCTCCAACAGTATGTGCACCCAAATGTGCTCCCCCTTGAACATAGCTCCCCCTAGATCGTTTCTCCCCCTTGTTTCAAGGCGTGGATCAATGGGTCAAGAGCCTCACCTTTGCGGTGGCCTTGCTAAATAAAAACAACACAACATGCAACAAACAAAAAATCCTCACATGTGAAAGTCCAAAATGGGTTAGGTTACTATNAACGTGAAGACTTATCTTGATTAAGCACTAGGGTTCCAAGGGTTGGAAACCCTAAAAGTTACAGAAAATTCGTCCTTAGGGTTTGCCCTAAAAGTTCTCCACAAAGTTCCACACTAATGAATGAAAATTTGGAAAATATATATAGAAAATACATTGGGACGGCATCAGCTTATAAGGCCTGACGCCGTCAGCTCGCCGCCTTTAGGGTTATCGGATGTCCTAGATCCATTTGGGACGTGGTCAGCATGTAAATCCTTCTAGGCCGTCTCTCTTTAACTTAACACGTGACGGCCTACTTTCTCCAACACCTAACGCCGTCAGGTGTTAATTCATGAAGTCTTTCTGGCCTGTCGTTTGATAATTGAATTCCACTCTTTTGTCATCCTTGCTGACGGCGTCACCTTATAACTCCTGACGCCGTCAGGTTGTAAATTCCAGCTTCTTGAGACTTTGTCGTTTTCTTCACTTTTATGCTCCAAAAACGTCCAAATATGCATGTTTTCCAGAATTCCTCTCAAAAGCACCTAAAATGACAAAAGGAACGATTTAGGGCAATATTTGATCTCATTTATACAAATTAGGGCTTAAATGACCCCCTAAAAGCGTAACACTTTTCGTCTCATCACTTTGCATATAAACATAATAATACCATAATATTATGATCAAAACAAGGTGTTGGCTAATTCCATGGACAAACATGCATGTATTCGCCATGGACATAAAATAAATTGCAAGAATCGAAATATTAGCCAACGAAACGAAGTAATAAATTGACAAGAATTAAAACCCCATTTGGTACGTGTGTCACATGGCTTAAGGTTCAAAACCCACTGATATTAGGACCTTCAAAACATCATTTTACCATTGAAAATTAAGCCTTGGGGGCTGATTTGAATCGTTTCATAAATCGATCAAAAACATGCATTTTAGGCCATTTTACACGTACCCGACTAGCATACCAATTAACATATGCATAACAAATGGCCATGGGACCAAAAAGTGCAGATTATAAGACCCCTAAAGGGTGGTCTTATTGACAGAAAATTATCCCCGGGGGCTGTTTTGAGAACACCTTTTGATTCCATCCATAAAAACACGTTTTTAGCCATTTTTATGCATACATAATGATCATATGACAACATATGATGGCTCGTGATACCACTATAGGTGATGTTGAATATAAACACATAAAGTAAACATATATACGCAGAGGAAAACATCACCAACAAGGATCTCATATAGTCATATGATCAATTAACTAATAAACACAACATGTTTATACCTTTGTAGCGTGATCGGTTGAATCGAATGGAGACCGTCACCAACGTACACAAATCACCAATGAAACCTAAGTGATCAAAGGAGATCACCTCTATGTGTTGTCCACACTACACCTCACCGTATACCCCTTGGATGCTAGTCCTTAACCCCGTAACCTTGGAATGGCCTTTGAATAAGCAAGATTCAAAAGAAGAGATCAAGAAAACCAAAACCCTAGATGGGTGTTTTCTTTTTGCCGTACAAAAGAGGGAGAGAGGGGTGAGAGAATTTTGGTAATCAGTTATCCCATTATCAGTAATTCTCTCCCATATATTTGACCAAAAAATAAATTGAATCCCTCCCTTGAAAGTCTAAGGCCAGCCTTTCTAATGGGCTAAATGGGCTTCCCATTTGTTTTTCAAGTCTAATGGATCAAGTACTTTACTTAGTCATTAGAAGCCCAATAGTGATTCCAAGTTATGTAAGGTTATTTATATATCGTAAATACAATAAACACGACATATAAAGTGGTACATAAGTGTATATGTGTGTGACCCCATAGGCTCACATACGTCTAGCCATATAATTAGTTATTATGACACGAGCATTCTCCAACAGTATGTGAACCCAAATGTGCTCCCCCTTGAACATAGCTCCCCCTAGATCGTTTCTCCCCCTTGTTTCAAGGCGTGGATCCATGGGTCAAGAGCCTCACCTTTGCGGTGTCCTTGCTAAATAAAAACAACACAACATGTAACAAACAAGAAATCCTCACATGTGAAAGTCCAAAATTGGTTAGGTTACCATTTGGATACTTGCAACATGGGTTAGTGCACAACAATATCACATATATATTTGCGCCATACATCATAACTTACGCATGTCATAGATATTGCAAGCATTATATTAGAATTGTTGATTATCTTGTGCATATCATCATCACATAGTTATTAATAGAAAGGATTTACGAATCATGCATAAGCATATCACATACTCAAGTAAGCATAACACATGTTCAAATAAGAGCACAACCTTTCACAAATAAACATATGAATATGATCATAAATAATCCTAAGGTGAGAAGACTAATCAAAAGTCTAGATTGTATACTATGTTTGTTAACGCAATATTATTCAAAACATGAGAAGGCATACCACGTTTATACGTAAGGTAATCATATTCAATACCTTAATAATGCCAATTATATGAATGACCTATCCTCAAGTTACTTCCTAACAAGTCATGACATAACAAGATTCCTAAATGGGTAATTGACACCGTTAATAACTTTCCCCCTAGATTAACACAACTTCTTAAAGAAAACACATATATGGTGTAAAGGTTGCCACAAAAACTACAACATTTCCTACTTCTTGGAAATCAAGTTAGTTCTAACTCATCCCATGTTTTTCACATAATACCTTAACACATAATTTATCCAAGCTTTAAGATTTTGGTAGATATCAAGCAAACATAGTCTCTCTAAAGACTCTAGGTGACACAATATCCTATGGTAAATTGTAACACGTGGTATCTAAGGCATGACACCTAAACTTTTGCCAAATGGATTGCTCGGCTAAAGGCATGATACATCTCTTGTAACTTCTTGTCCTTCCTTTGAACAAACTCATTGGTTTGAGGAGAACTAATGTCCAAGAAGTTATGTGAGATTCCATGTTGTTCGCAAAATTCCCAAATTGCACCCTATGTTCAAATCTACTACCATGATTAGCTTGAATCAAAGCTCAAGTACGTTTTTCTAATCTTCTTCCTAGGATCCTAACTTATCTAGGGCAACTTCATTAGCACCTAGAAATAGAGTCTATATATAATGTGAATAGTCATCAATTGTCATTAAATTATAGAAGTTGCCTCCGTAACTTTGAATATGTGATGAACCAAACAAATCGATATGAAGTAACTCTAAGACTTTATTGGTCGAAATGGTGTTACTAATTCTATTGCTTGCAAGACCTTGTTTGTCTAAGTAGTAAGTAAATGCGCACCTAGTGTTTATTTAAGTGTGATACTTTAAAGTTGTGAGCACATGATCTACTATCAATAACAAATATGCAAGCAATTAGCATGTTAGTAATGTGCACGAAATCAACTAGCATCATGGCAAGTGAGCATATAAGCAAGTAGTATCAAAACATATTCACATGCAAACATATGTTTCATATTAGCATTTAATCATTACGGTTAATAAACATGTGTGGACAACATTCAATAATATTCATGTCTAAACGTATTTCTTTAACCCTATATGATATGAAATCTTATGGGCTAACTCTAACATTTAATTTCCTAGACATGGGCTATGAAAATAAACACATAGCATGCAAGTTTATACTTGTTTTATGTTAATCACCTTTAAGTTTCTAAGATCTCCTATATCTCAAGTTGTGACAAAAATAAGCTACCAAGCATCAATCAAGTTTGCATAGCATTTTTGACAACTAACATATAAAGCACTTAAGAGTTCATAGGCATAAAGGAAAAACTTAGCTCAATTTTAATGGATGATTTTTGTTTCATGACCATGAGATAAAGATCCACCATTGATGCTTAGACTACCGACGACCTCTCGACAAAGGTTACATATGCATACTAAAATAATCTTCTACTACGATCATGTGCTTGGAGCAACCATTTTCAACAATCTAATAGGTTGGTTCAAGCTTATACCTAACACACATATAACTCAAAAAATTGGTCCCCAATGGTTGTTGGGTCCATTGTTGTTAGCATAAGACACTCCCAAGTTGAACATCCTTGGGTCATGAAGCAAGACACTTAGTGTCTCCAGACCATAGCTCGAAAAAATAGACCAAGGGTTGTTTGAAAAATTACTTTAAGTTTTGATGGTTGTGTGGTCTAAAAAATCTTTGGTTTGGGTAGGAGTTGTCTCTCCTTTGGTATGAGTTATATTGACGATGTGAAGACCTTTGGTTATTATAAAAATTTCTTCTTGATGATGATTGATTGTTATGAAAAGAATGTCTTTGATTATATGAAGGTTTCATATTTGGTGAACGTAAGATCGGTCTATGGTCGACTCGAGCTTGTGTGTATCCAAGGCTACTAAATGAAACCGGGTTGTAAAATTGTTTTTGGGTTTCATTTCTTGTAATGGGTGTTTGAGTACCTTTAGTATTTTCAAAAGGAGTTTGAGGAACAATTGGTTTAACAAAATGTTTAGACAGAAATCCACTTTTCCTCAGAGTCCTGGCGCGTTGCTGGCGCGTCGACGTGTCATCCAGCGTGTCAGGCTCGGAAATTTTAGGAGTTTCATTTTGGCTTGATTTTACAAATACAATAGGTTTGGTTGGACTCTCGGAAGTTGTTTTCTTATTTTTCAAAAATCCAAGACCTTCCTTATCTTGGAACAATTTTTGTTGACTTAACATATCATCCAAATCATTACTACTTTTCTTAAATTTGGAAAAACTTAATGACTCCTTTTGAAGTTTGGTTACTTTATCATTCAAAGAGTTAACCTCATGTCCAAGTTTTTCACAACTTGTGCAAGGTTCAACAATCTCTTTGTGTTGAGAAAGTCTCTTTACTTCTTGTTTGAGTTAAAAAACCCTTTTATTTAGAGAGTGTTTCTCCTCAACAAGTTTTTCAATAGCTTTGAAAAATTCCTCATTCTCTTTTTGCAAATTACGAATATTTAAATCTCTACTAGAAATAAAAGAGTTTGGAGATACCTCTTGAGTTTCAAACGCCATGAGACACGTTGCATTCCTTTCCGAATGATCCCCGTCTTCACTATCACTCCAAGCTTTGCCGACGAATGCCCTATTTTCCTTTGGCTTTGGACATTCACTTATAAAGTGATGCTTGTCTTCACAATTATAGCACTCGCGTTCGCGTCTTGAACTTCCACCACCTTTATTATCATAGCCATGATCTCTTCCAACCTTTCTACCATCACTATCACCTTGGTTACCAAACCGATTGCCGCGCCTAGGATTAACTCCTCGTCTAAAGAACTTCCTAAAGTTCCTTGCCATAAGATTGAGCACTTCATCATCTTCATCACTTTCTTTATCGCTATCATCACTAGTTTGTTCCCTAGTAACTCTAGCTTTAAGGGCTAGTGACTTAACCTCTTTCTTCTTTTCTTTAGAAACGACCTTGCCGTTTTCTAAAATCATTTCATACACTTTGAGGTTGCCGATTAGCTCGTCAAGAGGAAGTTCCGCTAAGTTCTTGGCTTCTTCAATAGCCGTCACCTTTGGCCTCCACTTCACCGAGAGAGCTCGAAGAAACTTTCTCACATGGTTCTTATTGTAAAAGCTGGGATCTAGAGCCGTAAGGCTTGTGATAATAGCATTGAACCGTGTGTAACCATTGTCAATGGTTTCTTCATCCGAGATCGAAAACTTCTCATATAAGTAAGTCGATCTTGCAATCTTTGACTTGTGAATTGCCTTGATGAGGAATGATGAGTGAGTGCCAAATCTCCTTGGCGGTCTTACAAACGTGGACTCTCTCAAACTCCCTTCGAGGTAGAGCATTATAGATCAACATCTTGGCTTCATCATTTTTTACAAGCTTCCTCCTCTCATCATCTTTTAGATCCAAATATGGCTTTTCCACCAACAACTTTGTTTCGGAGTCTTCCACCATAAACACAAAGTTCTCATTTTGGATGATTTCCCACAAATCAAGATCTTTGGAACTAACATAGGTCTCAAACCGGGTTTTCCAAAAACAAAACCCATTGGTTTCTAGCAAAGGTGGTCTTTGCATTGAGCACCCCTCAACATAGTTCTCTTGAGCCATGGATTTATACTCAACTTTACCAAAAATCTTTGTTAGGATTTTAGATTTTTGGAAAAGAAGTTTTTGACTTAAAACGACTTCTCGGAAAGGTTTTAACGCTCAAAAACTTGAGTATTCGGCTCTGATACCAATTGTAGAACCGTAGAGGGGGGGGGGGGTGAATATCGTTTCTTCGGACTTTTATATGTTTAAAAACTTTAAGTCTCGAAGAAGAACCAAGTGGTTTATAATGCAACAACCACAACAACAATCACAACTAAAATATATAAAGCGAGTAAAGAGACACCACAATATATACTGGTTCGGGATGAGGGGTTTATACCGTCCGTACGTCCAGTTGCGAATCCAAGACACCGATACTATTACTCTAGTATAATCCTTTCGGTGGATTACAAACCGTTACAACTTCACTCCACCGATATGCACAAAGATCGGTGCTCACAAAGAAAGAGCTACTCCCCAACGGTTTTCCGCCCTCGGAAACCACCCAAAAGAATCTCGTGATTCGAATTAACCACAAAGACCACTAAGACTTTCCACCGGAAGTATCAAACCCCAACTAGATCCCCAATAATCTAGGCTTGGTCACCAAGAAACAAGACTTCAAACTAGATCCCCAATGATCTAGGCTTGGTCACAAAGACATAAGACTTCCCTTACAAACAAATAGAATTATTGAATGTTGTTTCTTTGAACAAGCCTAACCTAACCTATTGACTCGATTCTAATAGAAAGGGTATAGAGAAGAAGACCCTTGATACAATCACAAGAGTGGATTAGGTTCTTGTGATTCTTCACTTGTGGAGAATGTGTTCTTTCAAAGATGATAAATGAAAGATTAAGAACACAAGATGTGTAGACTTAGAGGCTAGAGAGAAAAGAAATTAGAGAGAAAGAAGGGGTGAGGAATACAAGATCCAAGAGTGGATATTTATAGGCCAAAATCCCAAAGTGGAAAAAATATTTCCGAGACTGGCGCGTCGATGCGTTAGTCTGGCGCGTCGACGCGTCAGGATTCCTGAAGCACTTTCTTTGGGATTTAGGTCTTTTAAATACCAACCTTGCTAAACCCCCAATTGTACTTCACACATTGACCTTAACATTTTTCATCCTCAAGGTCAACCAACTCGAATAGCCATTTGTAAAAATCATTTGTGAAGTAAAAGAATGTTTAGGATGTAAACCAATTATCAAAGAGAGAAAGATAGAAGGGATAATTGGGTAGGGGTAGTTTAGGTATTCCTCACATGGCATAGAATGGAGAGAAGAATATGCCATGGGATATTCCTTTGCTTGGAAAGGAAGTATATGGGAGAAGTTGGGTTAGGATCAAACCATGGTTAGGTAAGAAGAGAAAGCATGGATGAGTTAAGAAGAGAATATGCCAAAGGAATATGCTTTCCTTGGTGAGAAAGGATGGATGTTGGAGAGGGTTAAAATTTAACCATGGTTGAGTAGAAAAGGTAACCATGGTTGGGTGAGAAGAGAATATCCAAGGGAATNATGTGGGTAAATAATTGGCGCCGAAATATTTCCTACGGATTACCCACATCGTGAGTTACTGTGGGTATATACGCGGGTAATTTAGTGGGTAATACTTTCCCGCTAATTTTTTCCCAGGCATTACCCATAAAGAAACTCATCGTGGGTAAACGTGTGGGTAATGTTGTGGGTAAGGTTTTGTTACTACAGATTACTAGCATCCAATTTGGTCATGAGTAAAGTTTTTCATGGTTGGTTTATGTGATTTATCTTAGCTATATTACTTTGTGGGTATTTTGTGGGCAAAATATTGTCGCTAAGGTATTTTTATATATATGCGATTATTTATTCTTAGAAGGGTATATATGCAATTTCCTTTAATATGATTTTAATTTAGTTTATGCAATTTCACTAAAGTTCTATTAATCTCACTATTAATATACTTCTTATATTTAGAACTTTTAAGTATATATAAGAAATTAATCAACGAGTCAAGCCTAATCTTTGTGAATAACTATCGAGTCAGGTTCTAGCATTAAAAATAAATTCGAGATGAGCCATGGTTGCGCTTTGACTTTTCTAAATTAAGTTAGTCGTTCTAAAAACCGGACGACCTTGACTCGTTGACAACTTTAGACTAAGTGAAATATTTTCATTTGTTTATGTAAGATTTTATTTGTTTCATTAAGATTTTTTTATTCTTAATCTTATTACCACATTTTACTAATGGGTAAGAGGCAAAAAGACAAGGCTCTCACCTCTTACTGAATAAGATGACATATGTCTGATCGGGTCTGAATCAAAAGATAAAAACAAACAACACAAAGTGTGACCACCTCTCGCTCGATAAGAGGTAAAAGGCTAGTAAGACCTTTTTATTTATTTATTTATTATTTTTTTTTCAAATAACAAGCACACCATGAGTTATTTTGATTAACATTATCTTCATTATTTAATTGTAGTAACATATCGGCTATGTTTAGCACAGGACTATATCGAGGCTTGGGCTTTTAAAATAAGTCGTCTTATAAAATAATTCTCGTTTGTGACACATGCTTATGGCTTATAAAATAAGTATAAGCCTCCATAAGCTCCAGCCCATAAAAAGGGGTTTATAGGGGTTTCTTGCTAGTTAAATTACTTAAATACCCTTAAGATATAATGAATTATTATTTAAAAGCCGAAAATATTTATGAATTAATTTGCGATTTTACATTAATAAGATTTCGCTCCAGCTAATTCGCCAAACAAATTTATAAAAATATAATCTTTAGCTTTCGGTTTATAATATAAGCCC
>LBNU01021713.1:0-10641 GCA_014162995.1 Artemisia annua
AAAAAAAAAACTATAGGCCCTTTTTATATTTTCTGTTCCGCCCTTTCAGGTTTATAGCTTTTTGATATAAACAAAATTATAAAAATAAAAATAAAATTAAAAAAATAAAAAAATAAAAATAAAAAATTAGGGGGGTGGGGATAAAAAATAGGGGAGGGTGGGGATAAACCGCCTCGTCCCTTCCTCCGTATCCATACAAGAACCTAGTATGCGTAGATCATGAACATTATGTTGAAAAATATGAAAATTGCAGCAACAATAATAAACCAAGAAGGAGAGAGATCCTCTCAAGTTAAGAGGATAACTTGAGTCAAGTTAGGGAATTATGAGCCATTGGATTTGATCCAATAGTTCAAATCAAAATACTCCCTCCGTCCCAAAATTATTGTCCACTTTGAATTTTCAAAGTCAATCAGGTTCGACTTTGACCATAAATGTATATTTTTAGTTATATAATACTTTATGAAAAATTATACCATTGAAAAGTACACTTAAAACCCAATCTATTTATATATTTTGCATCAAATATTATGTAACACCCACAAAAATATTTAAGGTCAAAGTTGAAGAAGAAAGACTGAAAAAGTCAACAGTGGACAATTAATTTGGGACGGAGGGAGTAACTTCTTTTGATTTGAGCCATTGGATCAAATCCAATGGCTCACAATTGTCTAACTTGACTCAAGTTGTATAACACAACTTGAGAGGATCTCTCTCCGACCAAGAACAACAAACAACTATAGCCCCTAACAGTAGCCCACTAAACACTTGGAACAACCGAGCGCTTGGAATAGCAGTAATGAACCTGAAACAAAAGAACAAAACTGCACAAAAGAATCTCCTGTCCTTTTAGCTTAATACGAACTCGTATATTTGCTGCGAGTCTACAATCTAACAAGCCCCAAGATTTGATGCAGCCAACACGTGTCTATTTGGCAGCAACCGAATCAACACAAAACACCGGTGATAGTAGAAAGTGATTTTGAGCCAACACGTGTATAGTAAAAAAATAGATCCCAGTAACAAAGTAGTAGAGAAAATCATATATCAAAAGCTCCACAAGAATTGTTGTACTCAAAATCATATCATTTTTTTTTTCTTAACAAAAAAATCATATATCATCTCAGTTTACTTATTATCGTTACCTTTTTACTGAGGTCCAACACAAAAAGTTACCTTATGTAAGTTATGTTTGTGTCACGTTTCTATTTATTTCACCAATTGGTCCATAACATAATAATGGCAATACTCATATAACTCACTTTCATTATCCACCTTTATCTTATTACAAAAAGTACACACGTAACCACTTTCACTGGTTATGCAGTAGTTATTACTTGTACCATCTACCTTGTCTCCCCATTTAGTGAACACAGGTACAACATTCAGAGGAATGGGGTGCTTCATAACGTAAGAAAATTTTCAGCAAATTAATGCTTAGGATGGCCACCGAGGGCCTGAATCGAATTCGGTTGAGGAGTGGACGACCGAATTCAAATTCGGTCGAGTCCATTGTGATAGAATCGGTCGCCGGGCAAAATATTATAATTCGGTTGAGGAGACGACCGATATTGAACAAGAGAAAAGTTCCACATTTCCAAAGTATATTTACTTCATTCGAACCTTGCACGCTGTTTTCAAAAAAATAATAATAATAATAATAAACGTTGCATAGTAATAAAAAAACAAAAAAAAGAAAAAAAAAAACAAATTTCAAAAAAACTTTAAACCTTTTTCATCCTATAAATAACAATATCATACTCACTTTCAAACACACAATTTCAAACATAATTCAACCAATTCTCATCAACATTAACAATGTCAAAGAAAAACACTCCACAACAAAAAAACCGACGATCCCGACTATACCAAAATTCACCGGATTTGAATTTCTCTCCGGAATACACCTTTGGCTTAACCGGCATAACACCACCACAACAACGGGGTATTCAGTTTTGTCCATCCGCTCTTGAATACTCATCACGGCTACCACAACCTAATCCAAATGTAAACCCATTTTACATTAATAGACCATTTGTCCCACCACAACCACAACATAATTCATATGACCAAGAACCAAGTGAGGCGTATCGGCCTAACATGGATTTCTTGCATTGTTCACAACCGTATCAAGATTATTCTCCTATTCGTAGCACTAATCTTGATATGAATTTGGATGATTGGGGAGACTATTCGAGTCAACAATACTCTAACTATCCAAGTCAAGATGCATCGATGGGGCAAGGTTCGGGTCACGGCTCGTACCACGGTTCCATGCCCGTTGATGACAATGACGATGAAGTTGAGACGGGGACATCACCCATCAAACCCGTCAAACAAAAGATGGCTTCGCGTGGAAAAGCGAAGGCCAAAGGCAAAGAACCCGAGCCTCACAAAAAGGCCGAAGTTTGGACTAAAAGGGAAGAGATCGCGCTTTGTAAAGCTTTCATACATATTTCTGAAAATGACAAAAAAGGAAATTGTATGAATCGCTATGAATTTTGGGGTTATGTCATAGATTACTTTAGAAAAGAAACCGGTTCTGAGCGGACATACGACTCGATCATGTCCAAATGGAAGACAAGGATTCGTGGTAGGGTTGCGAATTTTTGTGCTATTATGGACAATGTCCAATATACTCATGAAAGTGGCGAGAATGATGCGGACGATAAACAGAAAGCTCTTTTGGAGTATGAAGTGTGTTACGGTCATGAATTTAATTTGTTGGAGTGTTGGAACATATTGAAGGGTCATCCTGCTTGGAAGAAGGAGATGCCGCTAGTCCGATCGAATAGCCGGAAGAAAACAAAGGGTTCTACAACTACCTCGGGGTCAACACAAGGTCCCTCGAATTTCCAAGACTTGGATGATTCTGATGATGCGGAGGATGATACTAGAGAAGCACGACCACGTGGTCGTGACACAGCAAGGAAGAAATCATCATCCTCTCATGATTCCCAAGCTCCACCAAAATCATGGACAAAATCACTACTATCGGACTTTTGGTCGACGAAGCCGTCAAAGTCGGGAAAAAATAAAGACATGGATTTGTTGAAAGCAATGAAGGAACAAGAGCTCGCAATCAAAAGAAAGAAAGTTAAAGCCATAGAAAAGCAAACGGAAATCTTGAACCTCACCAAAAAAGAGCAAGATTTGATTTTTTACAATTCGGCAATCAACCCAAATTTAACCGATCGGCAACTACAAGAAATCTTGCGTCTTAAGACACAAATCAAGGCTCCCTACAATTTAGATTACTAGTTTTTNCTACTATCGGACTTTTGGTCGACGAAGCCGTCAAAGTCGGGAAAAAATAAAGACATGGATTTGTTGAAAGCAATGAAGGAACAAGAGCTCGCAATCAAAAGAAAGAAAGTTAAAGCCATAGAAAAGCAAACGGAAATCTTGAACCTCACCAAAAAAGAGCAAGATTTGATTTTTTACAATTCGGCAATCAACCCAAATTTAACCGATCGGCAACTACAAGAAATCTTGCGTCTTAAGACACAAATCAAGGCTCCCTACAATTTAGATTACTAGTTTTTAATAATTGTTGTCATGTTTATGTTTTTAATAATTTGTGTTTGTGTTAAAAATGTTTTTTTTTTTTTAATGATGATGCAATATGGGTCACCACTGTGGGGAGAGAGGTGAAAATAGGTTGAGGAGAGATAAAGCTAATGTGGCAGCCGGAATGATGATGCAATATAGGTCACCAATGTGCCTAGCCTTATCTAAGCCGAGTGTTGATTGCACACTTTTACTTTTGATCTGCACATTTTGATGTACAATCTTTAAAAGCAACATATAATAAATGTATAACTGCTAAAAGCACATTTTAAAGTGTACAAATTAAAAATAAGAGTGTGCAAATCATTAGCCCTCTAAGACACAATGAAAGATATTTGTACTTATGCAATAAACTTTTGGCATGATTATGTCAAGTAAAAACATTGTTGTTACTTTATATCATCACGTACAATTTAAATTGTCTTAGGGGCGTTTCTTTTTTCCTTTAGTGAAGGGATTGCATCCACTTGCTATTTAATATTATTATTAATTTAGGTGGAGCTCATAAAAATCCCTTATTCCCTCTATATCCACAAGAGATAAAAATTGAGACTCTTCCCATTATGAGGCATTAACAGACGTGGAACCCACTAAACCCTTAGCTAACGAAAAAAAAAGAAACATCCCTTAGACTGCTCTCAGCAAGGAGCGGCATGCTCCGTGAGGTACAAGGCTCACGCGCGAGGCTTGCCGGGGAAGAGGAAGAAGATGGTGCCGCATGACGGAGGTGATTTTTGGAGATGAAGGGTGAGTTGTTCATCTTATATGGAAACGTATGTGAGACTTATGTGTTTTTATTATCTATTATTTGGTTTGTGCGTATGTGTAGAGTATTTAGTATGATATGGTTGTATAAAAGTGGGTATTTTAATAAAATGGGTTAAAAGGTGAGGTGGTGTGAGTTATTGAGAGTGGAAAGTGAGAGAGGGTGAGGGGAAAGAAAAAGTTGATGTAACACTGAGATAAAAAAATGAAATAGTGTGAGTGGTGAAAATAGTCTTTCGGTGTTCTTGGGTTTTTTTAGTAAATAAAATTAAAGTAATATTAGGTAGACAATTTCAACCCAATTATGAGAGGAAATACTTTGCTTTAAAATCAATCAAATAACACTTATTTTTTAATCATTTCCTTTTCTTTTCCTCCTTAAGTGATACTCGAGAACACAACTCTTTATATATCTTTTCATTTTATTTCCATTTCTTCCTTAAATCATACTCGAGAACATAGTAAACAACCTAAATTATGTTATGTGTACACAACTAGTAATAATAGTAGATAGGGATATTATTCGGGTCGACCCGGTGGGGTTCGGGTCAATCGAGTCAGGTCAATTCGGGTCAAGACTCAAGACGGGTTCGGGTCAATTCGGGAGACTCGAGACCCGACCTTGTTTAGAACTCGGGTTCGGGTCAATTCGGGTTCGGACCGACTCGGGTCGGGCCAATCGGGTCGGGTCAATTCGGGTTCGGGTAAACCAGAGTATTTAAAAGTGTTAGTTGAGCAGGGTTAGTCGGGTTCGGATCAACTCGGGTCGGGTCAATTCGGGTTGAGATTAATAAAAACATACCCGTACCCGACCTTGTTTAGAACTCGGGTCAATTCGGGTTGACCCGAATATAGTTTTTGACCCGACCCGAAAAGCCATATTCGGGTTCGGGTCTGGTCGGCTTTTATAACACCCCTAATAGTAGACAAAGGCGTTTTATCCACATGTGTTTTAAAAGTGAGTGTGACAATGTATAAGAATCACAATTAGCGGTCATTTCCGGAAAAGTGACTATAGTTAAAGCCAACAAGGTAATTAAATTTTTGGAAGTATCTTAACCCGTTTGATTGGTGGAATGTTTTTGATGGAATTGGAATTTGATAGAATTGGAATGTTAAGGATTTGGAATATGGAAGAATTGAAATTTACAAAGAAAACTAACGCTAGTTTGGTTGGAAGAAAACGTAATGAGAAAAAAATTATATTAAAATAATAATAATAATAATCTAATTAATAATACTAATGTTCTTATTTTTATAATAATAATAATAATAATAATAATAATAATAATAATAATAATAATAATAATAATAATAACAACAATAACAATATTAATATTAAAAATAATATTAATAATAATAATATTTTTATAATAATAATAATAATTATTATTATTATTATTATTATTATTATTATTATTATTATTATTATTATTATAATTGATTTTTGATGATAAACATAATGAATTTTATGAAATTGTAAACATTCCTCACATTTTGATATTTAATGTTGTATTCAACACAAATAGGATTTTGAAGGATTTCATTCCGTTCCATTTGCCAACAAAACACGTTAAAGATTGGAATTCAGATTCTGAATTCCTTAAATCTGTCAACCAATCATGTTATAGAATGGAATCGAATTCCAATTCCATAAGAATCCTGAAGATTCCGCGAACCAAACAGGGCCTAAAGGTTTGTTTGTTTAAGTTTTGTATTAAGTCGTAGTTAAATAAGAGATACTTAATGCAGACACTTTCGTTTTATAACTTTATATTTTCAGTTATCTTTTTGCTATTAATTTATAAACACAATTTTTATATAACTTTATTAATTCAGTTTGTTTTCATATTAAAACAACTAAGGACTTGTTTGTTAATTTTTTTTATTAAGTTATGTTTAATTAACAAATGACTTAATGCATGCATCTTCAGTTTTATTACTTAATATTTTCTCATCGTTCTCTATTAAGTTATAAACAAACATTTTTCATATGACTTAATGAATTCAAATTTTTTCATATTAACTCGATTTCAAACACCACCAGTGGCGGCGATTAGCATGTGCAAGTCGTGCACCCGCACCAGGCCTCCCTTTGTAAAGGTCCCAAATTTAGTATACATCCATTAATATTTCTAGTTTTCTATATAAACGTTTTGAATTTTTAGTTTCTTTGTTAAATATTATCAAAGTTGAACCGGGACACATACAAAAAATAAAAGACAAACTTTGGGCCATATACAAAAAGAGTGAAAGACTTGGATTATGGGGCCTCATTTGTGATTTTGCACCGTGCCTCCCAAATCGATGGGACGGCCCCGAACACCACCTAAGTCAAATTCAAACAACACGTAAGTTATTTGTTATTTGTTATGACAATCTTTGTACCACAATGTACTAAACTTTAAACAAATTAAACTTTCATCACAATATTGTTTGCTTGTCTTTTGGCAACTACCAAATCTAATAAAATTTGTTCAATCAAACACGGTGTTCATTTCATATCAACACTCAAACAAACAATTATTACTCTTCTCTGAAAATTAACCAATCATTATATTATGTGTTCCAATAGAATTACTCCGTATTAGTCATATCTTTACGTAAACGAATAATTTGTTGGTTAATATCATAAACCAAACCAAGAGTTTAGAATTTTTGTAAGTGGAATCAAATAATAAGAGCATCCACAATGGTGAAGCTTTATATAGGTCCATAATCATTAATTTATAAACCTTTTGAAGTTATAAACCTATGTTCACTATGCATAAACCTTTTAAAAACTCTTGAAATGATTGATAATAACACATGCATTAAATTATGAATAGGTTCAAGAACTTGAACCTCTTCATGCCACATGTACATGAAACAAATGATCACTATGGTTAAAATGAAAGATAAAGCTTTATAAAAATTTAGACCTTTTGATGAAACTACCATAGTAGATGCCCTAAGATGCCATTTCATGGTTGAGATTAGATCCTAATATTGAAAAGTTAGGAGGCCTTAGTCCTAATTCCCTTTTCAGACAATTTATAATTCACCGAACCTTGTTTCCCTTTTTAGACATATGAATTGAAACTTTTTGTTTAACCAACTTTAGTGAAATAATTAATTCTTCGAATAATAATGTAGCAAGGGCAACTTAATCATATTAAAGCTATGATTGAAGATTGGGTTCTTGAAAATGGGTTGTTTGTTAATGAAAAAAATGATTGAGATTAGTTTAACGCACAATGTAAGTTAGTTGTAATTGGTATAAATTAGAAGTGTATACTTGGTAGCATTCTGTTTAGATGAAAAGTTATGATATAAAATAATTGGTGTAGAGCGTAGATTTCAATTGTTAAGGAACTTGATAGGAATGTTTATGATTAAACAGTTGTATTTATGAGTAACTAATGTTGTATATCAAGTAAAATATGTTGTGTGTATTCGCTTCCTTTATTCAAATTCAACTTTTGTTGTGTCTTCAATCCCACATGGATAAAGAAAAGAAACTTTGCTTACTTTATATGCTTCATGTGTTTAGTTGAGTTAACTTGAGATGAGCATTATGTTGTTGAATTTGGTTTCTTGCCATTGATAAACAAAGTATCAATGGTGATATCCAATTCCAACGAAAAATTCGAGTACTCAACTTTTTTTACCTCATTTTTCAAATTTTTGCTAGTTGGGATGCCTTTTAAAGAATTTTATTCTCTGATTTTTCAAATTTTTGCGAGTTGGGTTAGGTTCAAATATGTCTTAAAGTTCAAATGTTGTTAAAATTTTAGTTTGGTTCTGCTAGACCAAATTAATAGAATGATATTTCAACATAACAAAAAATATATATATTCCGGTGTCACTACATCGGCGAGTGGTGATAAACAAGGAGGAGATAGACCAAAATTAAAGAAAAATTTCTATCATTACTTTCGAGTTGTAATTCCTACTAAACTTGTTACTGAAAATCGGAATGGCAAAGTTAAGATGTAAGTTAACTTGATTGCTTAGTAAAGGATAAAAAACAACAGCTTCAAAGTTAGATCTTCGTCTTTCCTATAGAAGGGAGACCTCTACTTCTTATCTTTCCTATATGAGGGCGACCTCTACTTCATATATATTTCCACCTACTTTGTTTCTTTTGTTGGTTTTCTCGGGCAAGGTTTGAGCGTCGTTTGAGTATTGTTTATGGAAGGGATTTTTGTTCGGGTGAAAATAAAAAGGTCAGTTCGTGGTTAGGTTGTGTTTCGGTTGGTTCACATGGTGGAATTATAGTATAAGTAATTTAATTCCATTTTAATTCACTGAATTAAATATAAATAATCTAAAAGGGGCGTAAATGCTGTAGTAACATACGTATATTTTCTAAGCATTAACACTATATCTCTTGTCTATGCTCCTTATAAACAGGCAAACAGCGTATCTTTTTATAAAAAACTTGAATTTCGAAATTTAAATTAATATATCTTAATAACTACCTATAATGTAAAAATGGTCAACCTTGAAAGTGAACTCTTGAAACTTTGGTCAATTTTGAAATCTTGAAATATTGGCTACACATTTAAATGATATTGAAGGAAATGTTGAAAATGTTAGTCACCAATGCAAATGTTGAATTAACGAGGTGGAGATATACAGCAATGCAAATCACATTTTTAGGAAACATGCAAATAGGAAACATATTTCATATTAATGGGAGATATGTCATATTAATGTAGATATTAAAAATTAATGGAGATGCAAATTACAAATAGGAAACATTATTTAGGAAACATGCAAATATGATACATTATTTCATGCAAACGGAATGTCAATGCAAAAAAAAAATTACATAAGCGGGAAAATTACATATTAATTAATGGACATGCAAAATTACATAATTTCGTCGGTTTAATCTTAATGAAACATTGAAATACTTTTAGAAAAGTTGACTTGAGAGAGAAGTTGAAACTTCTCTATACCTCCTTAAAGCCTAACATACAAAGGGAAAAACACACTGATCCCCATTTTCTAACTTTTTCTCTAAAACACAAACACACATTCATCTCAGTTTCAAAATACATACATGCTATTATGGAGTATTATTTTCATAAATATTTGGATTATTAGGGAATCCAATGCTAAAAAAATGTGCGTTTTTTTTTTTTTTTTAATGGTTTTGTTGTACATGGGCAGGGCAATATTTGTAAGTACTTTTGATTGGTAGTTGAAAGTTGAGTCGTATATGGGCAGAGCAATAACCGAATGTCTACAATGTCTAAATATTTGGATTATTAGGGAATCCAATGCTGAAAAAATATGCGTTTTTCTTTTTTTTTTAATGGTTTTGTTGTACATGGGCAGAGCAATATTTGTAAGTACTTTTGATTGGTAGTTGAAAGTTGAGTCGTATATGGGCAGAGCAATAACCGAATGTCTAAAATGCATTTGTGTATTTGTAGTATAGCTACACATTTAAAAAATACTAATATTTTTGAAAAATTTATGTAATGAGGCAATGTTTTGAAAACTGGGTTTCAAATCGACCCAGTCGAGTCACCGGGCACCGGGTCAACCGGTTCGACCGCCGGGTCAACCCGATTTTCAATTTATTATTTTTGTTATTTTTTCGACCGGGTCAACCGATTCGACCGCCGGGTCAACCCGGGTTATTATTAAAAAATTTTGAAAAAACGTGTACGAAGGTATATAACTAGTTATGAGATGTAGTAGCTTAATTCATAAATTGTACTCTTCTTGTCTCACCAAAAATTTTCACATTGTAATGTTTGATAGACACAAATGATGGTCCAGTTACAATAAACATGAATAATTATATAAAATTTAATGTATCAAAAACACTTTTTTTTTTACAGATTAAGTACTCCGTATGTTTAAAAGCAAATGACAATACGGTTTTATTTTTATCTACATCAGTTGTATGTTAAAGCACAGAATGATTCAAAATCGAACTGTCGTGGCTATGCAACAAATACTGGATGACAGTTGACTTATGTCATTATTTTGTGTAAACAGATGTAAAGTGTGATGCCATTGTTTCCATTTTGACACTTTTTATCCGTTTCGGAAAGTTGGTAATATACTCAATTTTTTTCACTAACGAGAAAGTGACAATCATTTTAGCTATAAAGAATGTATCAAAAAAGTAACAAACTTAAGAAGAAGAAAAAATCAATTGAGGATCATCTAAAACTTTACACTTTTTACTAGTCCAAGTTCTTATTTCGATAACTTTATAACTTCAGCAGACACCCTGTCACACCCATAGGAAACGAGGTATATTGGCTCTGTTGGACTTATTTCCTACTCGAGCACATGAGT
>LBNU01021714.1:6825-23836 GCA_014162995.1 Artemisia annua
GTTCTAGTCCTTTTTGGAAAGCTCTTAGTGTTAGGGTCCCACGGATGGCGCCACTTGTTGATACAAAAGTTGGGCAAGGCTTGGCTTGAGTACCAATTCGGGTATTTAGTGCTTGGAACCTGCGCACTAAGAAAAACAAGAAACACCGTTAGGCTTATCGAGGGATTGTTTCCCCCGATTATCCTCCGGTGTGAGAGTAAGTAATCGAGTTTAGGTAAAGGGTTTGTGAATTAGGGTTGTGTATCGTACCTGTAGAGGACCTAAGGGACCTCTATTTATACACACGAAACCCTAGATGGTTTCGTGTTCCCCAATCATTGGTTTATCCGATATCTATTCCAAAGAATAGGAGATATCGTATACCAAGGCGTAACCGTGTTTGGGCTTGGGCCTCTGTGGGCCTGAGCAGTCCACTTGTTGTGGGTTTTAGTAAAGCTTCGCATTCGTGGGCCGCATGGGCTACGAATGTTATTATAACGGCCCACTCGTAGTGGGCTTGCGTATTGGATGGGTTCGTGACCCGAATCCATACCATACGTCATCATTAGCTAATAAGGCCTATTGGCCAGGCCCACTTGTTTAGGCCCGTTTATCTTCTAGGGTTCTTTTACTTTTAGTCTATTTAATATCCTGTAATTCACGTTCCGCATAATTAATCAATACAATTTTCAGTTTTATTATTAGTTTCTACATGGTATCAAGAGCCATGATTTCGTATATGTGACTTCGTTTGTTTGCGTGTTTGCCGGATATTTGTTGGTATTTGCCGTGCTTGTTGGTTATCTGTTCCGGCCGTCACTATTATTTGACCAAAGTTGATTAATATTCTCTCTACGTGGAAGTAAGTTATCATCTTAAAGTTTCTTTGTTTTTTACTTTCCATCACTATCATTTAATTATTATTAGTGGGACGGTGTATTTAATTTTGGTTTGGAATTGCTTACATCAGTTAAATAGTTTGTTCCATTTGATATATAGTTTGTTCCATTTGATATATTTGAAGAATTGGCTTACATAATTTAATTGGGGCTGCAATATATTTGATTTTGATATATTTGGTTGTATTGTTCCGTTTTGTTACTATGTCCACTCGTAAGGATGATTCTTTGCAATCCATTAGTGTTTAATTAGATGGGAAGAACTATACGTATTGGAGTTATGTTATGAAAAAATTTCTCCGTGGAAAATCGATGTGGGGCTATGTTACGGGGGTTAAAAAAATGCCAACCGATAACAAATTAGATAATTATGATGTGTTATTGGAAACTTGGGAGGTTGAGAATTCTAAAGTTATAACTTGGATTAACAATTCTATTACGCCATCTATTGGACTTCAATTGGCAAAGTATGAGACAGCCAAGGCTGTGTGGGATCATCTTGCAAAATTATACACACAATCTAACTTTGCTAAACAATATCAACTTGAGATGGATATTCGTGCACTTCAGCAGAATGATAAAAGTATTCAAGAGTTTTATTCATCTATGTCAGCCTTATGGGATCAATTGGCGTTAACAGAACCTGCAACACTTAGCAGTTTTGATCCTTACATCAAACGGAGAGAGTCACAGCGTTTGGTTCAATTCGTTATGGCATTGCGTCATGAGTTCGAAGGATTGCGGGGTTCAATTCTTCATCGTGATCCTTTACCATCGGTTGATTCAGTAGTTAGTGAATTGCTTGTAGAGGAGATTCGGCTAAAGTCTCTGGATGATCAGAAGATAGTTGCACAGCAAGGATCGTCTGTTTTTGCAGCTTCACAGAGGTCTTCGAATGGCATACAAAAGGGTCATTGGAAATCTCCTATCAATGAGTGTGCGTATTGCAAACAAAAGGGTCATTGGAAATCCGACTGTCCATCGATACCTAAAGCATCACAACAGCAGCAGGTTTGTCCACCACCGAAGCAACCACCTCACCTTAATAATGGTGTTGCTGCCTCATCTTTGGACTCTTCTATGATTGAGCAATTTCAGAAATACTTATCTCTCCAGAATCATGCTATGACAAGTTCACCCGATAAATGTTTGTTAACATCATCGCAAGCAACAAACACAGAGTCTGACTGGGATATGCCATAGGCATCTGGTTGATTTCACACGTGGTTCTACATCTGGTTCCACTGGTTGTCTGAGTATGAATATGAATATGAATAAGAATATGAATAAGAATATGAAATCTGAATCTGAATATGTCTGTCTGAATCTGCATCTCTTTGTCTGCATCTGTCCGCCTGAATTTGCTCTGTCTGCATTTGTGTGCCTGAATCTTCTCTTCGTCTACCTCTGTTCGGATCTGTCTGCTTGCCTTTATTGTTGGTTTTGTTTTTATTAGAAGTTTTCTTGTCAAACTCTCAATGTAGTATTGTGAGTTTGGAAGAGGATGTTAGCTAATAAGGCCTATTGGCCAGGCCCACTTGAGAATCAGACCGGATATTGAACCGTTTTGTCAAATGGTATTTGATTTTTCGGTTGAACTTGATTTTACCGGTCCAGCTCGGTTCATTTGCTGGTTTTGACACATTGATTCCTGATTCAACTAGTATATCCAGTCCGATTTTTCAAACATTCATCTTCTTGTTGAAATTATGTTTTGAACAAAATAAATATATTTAAGTAAAATTAAGAATTCACTAAAGGGTATTTGTTATAGGGTATATGAGTGACTTATCAACATAAAATAAGTGAATTCAAGTCTCATTATACATATACATAATTGTGGTCGTCGTTTCGCAAAAAAGAAAACAAAACGACGTGGTTTAAAAAAAAAATACAAAACATCCCCTGAACTATGTGACGAGTAACGATAAGTACCTTATACTTACAGCCATTTACGATTTTCTTTTATAACAAACTTATATTTTTATAAAAAACTATACCAATAAAAAGGCTCTCAAATAATATGAGCCTAATATTGCAATGTTTTTAATTTACATTTTATAGCGCTGCAATGTAACTTTTTGCAAAATAGTAAAGTAATTAAACACCTATAATTGATCATATCATAAAAGTTTTATCAAACGATATATCGCCGCAGCGGGCGAGCATATTCATCTCAAACAATTTACCAATATTGTGTGAGGTTTTATGTAATGTTTTGGTATGCCAATAAATTGATGTTAAAAAAATTAAAAAGAACAGTTAACTAAATTGTAGTTTTTGACATTTCTAGGGGGGAGAGCGGCTAAATGCCAAGACACGTATAAAAGACATTCATTTTTGTGACAAACCTCAAGAAATAAAAGGAAATACCGAAATAGTAATAAAAGAGTGGTACTTCAACTTGACCCACCCATTGTTATACTTCACAATTCACATTCCATTCATCTACTATAGTACTACTATCTATAACCCCAACTCACACTAAACACCTTCATTCATTCTTCACATCTTCATACTCATGAAGATCACATCAAGATCAATCCTGAGCCCGGGTCGGGCTGGTTCAGCCCGACCCCAACCTCCCACCACCCTCACACCCTCACTTAGCCGCAGGCTAAAAACCAGTCGTAGCATCAAGGGTGGTGCATCTCCTGCAATGTTCCCAACAAATGGGAGAAAAAGAGGTTCAGGGTTCGATAACCCTGAACCATCTTCACCTAAAGTTACATGCATTGGTCAAGTTCGTGTTAAAAGCAAGAAAAAACATGCAAAAAATAATATGACATCGTCATTGTCAAGAAAAAGAAAACTAGATCATTCCTTGAGTCGAACTCATAGCCAACATCTTGAATGTTTGCATAGTCAAAGGAGTAATAATCAAAGATGGGTTCATTTGCCTTTGACTATATGTGAAGCTTTGAGGACATTTGGTTCTGAAGTTAGTTGTTTGTTTCCTTGTCGATCTTCGTGTTCGAATACGGATTCAAACACGATGATTGACAAGGAAGAAAATGTGGAGTGTGAGAAAGAAAGATCTTGTAGTGATATTTTTGCAAGGTGGTTAGCGGCTTTTAATGATCATGATGATGATGATAATGTTGTGAAATCAAGGAGACATGTGTTTGATGATGATGATGATATAGATAATGGGAATGATAGTATTATGGGAAGTATAGATGATGATGTTATGAGTTTAAGAAGACATGTGTTTGATGATTTAGATATTGTGAATATGGATGAAGGTAGAGTGAGTATTTGTGTGCCACCTAAAAATGCCTTGTTGTTAATGAGGTGTAGATCTGATCCTATGATGATGGAAGCTTTAACTAATCGGTTTTGGGAGCCAAATGTCGAAATTAATGAAGAAGAAGAAGAAGAAGTTGAAGAATTTGTGGATGAAATAATTGATCAAGAACATTGTGATTTGGAAAAGATTGAAGTTGATCAAGAAATAGTGGAATTGAACATGGAAATTGAGATGGAAGAAAGTGTTCAAAATGAAAAAGTCGAACAAAATGTCGAAATGGAGTCGATTTATGTGCAAGATGAGAATGAAACAATAGAGTCAAACATGGAAAAAGTCGATGATGAGGATGAAAGTATGTTTCTTTGGTGTTTATTTGATGAAATTGAAAATCAAGATGAAGGATTTAAAGATGATGAAGAAGATGATGCACAATTGGATATGGGAGATGCTTTGGAATTATTATTTGCAATTCAGGATGTTCAAGAATTTGAAGCAGGGGAGTCAAACATAGAAAAAGTCAAACCTTTAGAAGGAGAAAATGATGATATGGTGACAGAGAATGAAACCAATGAAAGAATTGTTATGAAATCAGAGAAAGTAGAAAAGGATGTGGTGGTGAGAGAAAATGATGAGAGAGATAAAAGTACCAAAGAATTGCCAGAATGTTTGTTGTTGATGATGTATGAGCCTAAGTTATCAATGGAAGTGTCAAAGGAGACATGGGTCTGTAGTAGTGATTTCATCCGGCGTCATTCGAGTAGAAAGAAGCCGCCACAACCACAATTGCCACCAGCCGAGTTGATTAATGGTCAAGATGAGTCAATGGTCAAATGTTCTAGCCCTAATGTTACTGCTCAAGAGTGTGGCAATAATGTGATTGGAATTGGTGCGGTTCAGGACCAGCCAGTGTTGCACCAACCGGGTCGATCCTCATGTTCATTTCCTACTCGGCCGTTAATGGCCACAGTGTTGGAGGAGAAGCTAGTGAACACAATGGGGTACGAGCCGTTGGTGCTGACTAGATGCAATTCCGAGCCAATGAGAATCGCAGAGGCTAAGCAGAAACAAGATGCTTGTTATTGGAAAAACAAGCTAGAGCCACCACGCCGAGCTTCATTCAGCATAAGCATGGCTGGGTTAGGTTTTTGACCCATTTGCAATCAAGAAAATCAGAAATAGAAAAGAAAAAAAAGGTTGATGGAGTTTAGTCATTTTTTTAATTTTTTTTTTTCTATCATTGGTATTAAAACAGATTCTTGGACATAGTTTGATTATGTGTTTGCATTGTACCATCAGTCAATCCAGGTAGTAATTGTAGTTTACAAGTAGTTTATGCTATATGTTTGTTGTGTTGAGTATATTTTTTTTATAAAAAAATCAAGTTTCTTTTTGTATCTTTGAGAGAACCGTGGTCGGACATGTGAACTACAAAGTTGATCCTTTCAACATAAACTATACTGTATACTCCTAAAAGATTGTGTTGGTTTCGGTCTTGCATCATGTGATGATCACTCTTTCAGTATGGTCAAGTGTGCGTAATCACAACTCATAGATTAGAGTAAAGATTCGGTCCTGATGCTAATATCTAGTCAAATTGTCCTTTCCTAGTCATATATAGTGGACAACTAGCAGAATTCCTTTTCAGATTAAAGAATGATTAACTTGTAGTAAGTATTTTCATACGCATAGGTCGAAAGATGTGTCTAGATTTTCATGATTAAATTAATAGTTTAAGACAAAAATCTGTATTTAAAAGATCATTTGTGTGATCGATGATAAATATTAAATCAAACGGACACAACCATTAAGTGTACTCTTTAGAATTACTTATTTGTAATGCAAGCAAACTCCAAGTCTTGAAAATTGCATGAACTCCCTTGCTCTTTACTTCTTGAGATCGACCAACAAGGAACACAGGAACACCGAGGTTGCTAAGGATTAGTCCATCAATAATGACACGGTAACAGGTGTCCGATGGCTCCAAGCATAAACCACACGATCTTGATGCCAATTACTTCGCCTAAAGTAACTATCAAAAAACCAAAATCGTGATCGCAAACCTTCTACCAATTGGACTCTAAGTAGAATGAGATGTGGTCAAATTATCTTTTCCTAGTCATTGACAACTAGCACAATTCCTTTTAAGGTTAGAAATGATTAACTTGTACTCCCCCTCCGTATATGATTCCATATTTATGGTCATGGTACCAAATCAGCTTAACCATATAGCCATAAACTTAAATCCATTTAATCATATTACTTTAGCACTGTTATAATATATTTCAACCCGGATGAGCCAGTTTGATAACAAGTTATACAACAAACAACATCGTGCATATTGGCCAACAGAATATTAAACAAAATTGTTTGCTGCACTTTTTCTGTATGAAATGTACTTCTTATTGTTTGTATACCATTAGAATCTTCTTATAAAATGTTATACTTTCAACATTTTGGTTCTTACTTTGTTCTACCCCCTGCTCTCACTCATAAAGCAAAAACCATCAAATTCATCAAGATTAGTGCATGCGTACAAGTATTAAGCAAAGGCTCGAAGATTTATGTATACTTTTAAAAGTCCCCATTCATGTAAGACATCCCATGTAGCAAAAGTGAAAAGGGAGCATGAAGTAGATAAATGTAGCCCAACTCCCACATGAAAATGCAAAAAAGGTGGAATTATTTGTTGAACAACAATAGCATGATTTTGGTGTTAATTTTAGTAGTGACATTTTTAGACTTTTCCTTGGTGCTCTTTTATATCATGTCAATTTTAAGATTGAAAAGCAAAAGATCATTTGACAAGTGCAACTCACCCGCAACCCCCTCATTTTATTTATTTATTATTATTTTTTTCTTACCTGGGTTTTCCACTCGACATTGCGAGCCGACTACTCCCAGGACGACTACCGGATAGCCCGGAGTCGGCGCAGGTGAACCTCCATGGCCACATGGGGATTAAATAATGCAGAAAACTAATCACGTGCGTGAAATCAGGCAAAAAAACATCATTTACTGGCAACAATTTACCTGATCTATTTGATATATCTGTACTCGGCACTAGATGTGTCGGATAGAATGCAAGCCAACAAGCATGAAATACTAGTTCCTTTGAGGTGCCATAATGGGACAACTATATAGTATATGATATGGTGGATCAGTATCTAAGCAACACATAAAAGATCACAATTCAATAGTTTGAGTATTAATTAGTTCCATTAGAGGTGCCATAAAACATCAAAGACTTTCGACTGTCCTAATATGGGACGGAAAAACTGAATGACATATAATCGTCATACCCAAATAACAAATTTCAACAAAAGCAGCTACAGAATAACACTCACCACGAATAATTTTATGTGAGAAAAATGTAACAGCATGCAGTGACAATGTCATAGATTCGGTATATTCACATGGTGATGGGAAAAATATGATATATCGTGACACTTAATTACAATTACAGCACAATGCGTTCACGTCATATGTTAAGGTTAACGTTAAGTTCGAATGTTTATCACTAAAATCATACACTATATTATATTGGATGTTAAACTAAACTTAGTATAGTTTGGTTAGAAAATTGTAAATTAGAAAGTATAGGTATGGTGAGTTGAGATCCATATAGATCTCATATTTCTCATAGATCCAAAGAAACAATCTTAGCCATTCATTTTTCATCTAAATTAATAAAAACTCATTTTTCACCTTTTTTTTAAAAACAACATATCTTGCAAACGGTAAATCTTTAAGCTACAAAAAATACACCATCGCGACGAGAATTAAATTATCTATCCATAGATATGCACTTCTCTATACTTTCGTCGAATTTTTTTTTTCAAAATTTTCGTTCAAAAAAATCACACGTGATTTTTAAAAATCACATGTGATTTTATAAAAATCATATGTGATTTGTAAAAATCAAATCACATGTGATTTTTAAAAATCACATGTGATTTTTACGAATCACGTGTGATTTTTCTGAGCGGAAATGTTGAAAAAAAAATTTCGTCGAAAGTATATATAAGTGCATATCTATAGAAAGATAATTTAATTCTCGTCGCGATGGTATGATTTTTTTCGCGTAACGATAAACGGTTTGCGAGATATTTAACTTTTAAAAGAAGGGTGAAAGTTTATTTTTTTTGTTTTGATCAAAAAAATGAATGGTTAAAATTGGTTCATTAGATCTATGACAAATATGAGATCTATATTGAACTTTTGCCTAGGTATGTATTATGTATTTTAGTTTTAGAAGTCTGGAAACCCATATGTATTGGGCTGGGTCATAAGAAGAGTCGGTTAGTTTGTGTCTGTTATATGGCAGTTAGGTTTCAAAGGGTGTGTTGGTTGATGAAACCACAACCCTTCATAAGTGTCGTTTCAATTAGTATAAATAGGACACGATTTCTGTAAACAAACATCAGTTGTATTCAATAAAAAAGTCGATCAATACAATATTCATTTTGGTATATTTTTTAGTACAAGTTTCTGCTATTATTTCTTGTTCAATTTCTATTGATTCTTGAAGAATAACAACCTGTGAAATTAGAAGAAACCAACATATTATAAAGGTTCAAGTGTTCAACTGTAGTTGATGAGGCGGCTAATTTAGAAAAGCCAACCAAACTTGAAATAGCAAGAACAATACATTTTCTAGAGAAAAAGAGATTAGACTAAAGACCGGGGAATAACACATACAGTATATATATATGTCATTGCTTCCATCATGAAGTGCTGATAAATTCACAAGTAATTTTCTAAATATAATGTTATACGGAGTAATGATTTTTGGAGACATACAATTGTAAAATACATTTATACACAGGTGCGGCTCAATCCTTACGGAGGCCTAAAGCAAAGTTTTAAAACGGGGCCTTTCGATTATTTGATATTGTTTTAGTAAATTGTCTATATAATGTCTATCGAGAAAAACTAAGAACGCTTAGTAGATTAAGAGCCAGTTGATGACTGAGAGACAAATAACAAATAGAGAAACCAAACGTCATTCTTTCGGTGCTCTAGAAGTAGGGCTAAGACGACAAAATTAAACCAACAGGTATGCGCTTGTATGTGTTTTTTCGTGAACATTCTATCAAACAAACCCTACATGAATACTTAAAACAATTAATAGAAAGAAATATTATGCTCGTAATCATTGTATAAAAAAATTTCTTCGTATTCATTTATTAACACACTAAACAAAAAGTACAAAAAATACATGATCAAAAGAGCATAAGAATAGTTCAAAAAAAGATCGTTGAACTTTTAGTTCATTTACAACCCTGTCTATTACTCCGGTCTTTAAGAATTGGCTTACAAAAATAAGCTTAATTCATTTTTTTCCCCATTACATTAAAAGATGATATTGGTCCATTTTATGAAACTAAAATGATGAACTTGGTGTGTGATTGTTCGTATGTCTAAGGAATAAAGATAAAACTATACATATCTAACTTGTATCAGGTATTTTAGTAAACAGGGGCCTAAAAATTACTAAAATGAGCTTAACTGATTGTTTTCCATTGCCCCAAAAGACAATCTTGATCGTTTTTAGAAAACTAAAATGATGGACTTAGTATCTAATAAACTTTAGGTCTAAAGAACACATATAAATGTAGTTGCGGCTTCAAATCCTAAATTGCATAATGTATTTTAGGAAATTAGGGGGCTTAAAAAATGTCGGGGCCCTAAAGGCAATGCTGAAGAATAGATGTAACGACTTTATACATGATGGTGCTTTAAAAAATCGGGGGCCTTAAAAATTCGGGGGCCTAAAGCGATGACTTTAGTAGCTTTACCTTTGAGCCACCCCTGTGTATACATTAGATAAGAAGAATAATCACTGACAACTGACAAGTAGTCAACAAGAGTTTAGGTTTAAATTAAAAAAAAATAATAAATAATAAAAAATAAAAAATAAATAAAAAATAAAAAATCATTTTCCCACCAAATGTCGTAAAAAAATGTTAAATTCTTACCGTCCATTTACCCGACACTTCGCAAAAATACAAAAAAAAAAAATCTCTTAGAAAATAATAAGAGAAGCATGCAGGAACAACAATATGGGGTGGCCATGGAAAGAAATACACCTGAATTTGATCCTCGTGCCATTAGGTACTGCACCTGATTTAAGCTGCCCCTGATTTAGGCTGCGCCTGATTTGACTAATTAACTGTTTTTGACACTCAGAGCATCAGGTGTAGGCTCGCCGTCTTCGCCGCCACACCATTGGAGCTCGCCGTTGAGCTGCATCTCGTGGCCACAACGAGTGAAATACATGTACTTTTTGCGGGTAATTGATTTTAAAACGTTGTGTAACGTTTTAATTTTATAACGTTAACATTTTTTTTTTTTTTTTTAATTTTTTTTTCTTTTTTAAAACCCAAATTAAATTCACACTATAAATACCAAACATACCAAACATTTTTTACACACTCCTATCAAATGCCAAACATATTTTACATTAAAAAGAAAGAAACATGGAAAGCGACTCATCGTATTCAAGTATTAGCGACTTTGGAAAGATCGCGGAGCTAGAGATGATAGTGCAAGAGTTTGAAAACGAGCAATTGTTGCAAAACCAAGAAGCCGGTCCATCACAGCGACGTAAATATATCCGTCGTGAACGTGAAATTGCTGAAGCACGTCTAAGGGGCGACTATTTCGGTGACCAACCAAAATATACGGACGAACAGTTTCAACGCCGTTACCGTATGAGCCGTAAACTATTTTTAGAAATAGTCGAAGGTATTGAAACATACATTGAAACTAATCATCCTCTTCCTGCACATTTTGATTTTTTTAGACAACGACCCGATGCTGTGGGTTTAATGAGTTTTAGCGTGATTATGAAATGCACATGCGCCCTACGCCAATTGGCTTACGTGGTATCACCTGATGCATTAGACGAGTATTTACAAATAGGTGAACACTGTGCACGCGATTGTCTAGATTTTTTTACTATGTGCATAATCCAGTTGTTTGGGAGGGAGTTTTTAAGAAAGCCAACCGAGGAAGACATTCGCAACTTATACCAGGCACATAGCATGGTTCATAAGATTCCGGGAATGTTGGGAAGCATCGATTGTATGCACTGGGAATGGAAGAATTGTCCGAAAGAATGGCAAGGGCAATTTCACAGAGGTGATAAAAAGTATCCAACTATTATGCTTGAAGCTGTTGCTTCATATGATCTGTGGATTTGGCATGCGTTTTTTGGTGTTGCAGGTGCGAATAACGATCTTACCGTTTTGTATAATTCTCCGTTATTCGATGACCTGATTGATGATATTGGCCATCAAGTTCCGTTTGAAGTATACGGACATTCATTCAAACATGGTTATTATCTAGCTGATGGAATTTACCCACAGTGGGCAGCGTTTGTCAAATCCTTCACTGTTGCAACCGACCCAAAAAACGCCGCATGGAAGGCAAAACAAGAAAGTGCTCGAAAAGATATCGAAAGAGCTTTTGGTGTACTCCAAGGACGGTGGCATATTATTGCCCAACCGGCGCATGCATGGACTGTGGGCAAGTTACGGAGAGTCATGTACTCGTGCATCATATTGCATAACATGATTTTGAAAGATCAAAAATTTGCGATATCCGAAGCTGCCGAAATTTATGTTCCTCCGACACCAAATATGCAAAAGACATGGGTTGAGCGTTGCGCAACGCAAAGAACAAAAACCAAAGAACTACACGATAAACGCACACACACAAGGCTTCAACGATGTCTCATCGAGCATGTTTGACATCAACAACAATGGGAAGAATATCAACGGAATAGGAATAATTAGTATCGTATGTTTTTTATTTTAATGTCGTATGTTTTTTTTTTAAGTTCCTGTCGCATGTTTTTTATTTGGATGAAATAAAATTAGTATGTTGTATTATTATTTTTAATGAGTGAAATGAATTTAATTTATTATTGAAATGAATAAAAAAATAAATGTGTAAGTGGTGGGGCCCGAATGAAGAGGTTAAGGTTAGTTGTTTAGGGAGGGGGGGTTAGTTGTGAAGAGGTGTTGGGTGATGTGGCACCCCGTGGGGCCCGAATGAGGAGCCAAACCATGCCATCCACACCTGATGCTCTTAATGATAAGTTTATCTAGAAAAATCAGCTTTTGGATATTTTAGAAATTGTTTTAAAGAGGCTTGGATCTACACCTCTTTTTACGCAATTTTCTAGAATCTTTGCTCTTGATGATTCCCAGGTTATTTCGGTGGCAGAGAGGATGCGTATTGGTTGGGCTTCCTCTTCTCTTCGAAGGGAGCCGGAGGCGGTGTAGAGACCGAGCAATGGGAGGCTATTTCTGCATTGATTCAGGCCTTCATTTTTTCCCCTCAGCAAGACAGGTTACGGTGGACTTTAGATTCCTCTGATGAGTTCTCAGTCTCCTCTGCGAGATCTTTCTTGGACGGACGCTTGTTGTTTAGTGGAGGTTGTTCAACTCGCTGGAATAATTTTGTTCCAATTAAGTTGAACATTCTTCTATGGAGAATTGCTTTGGCCCGTATTCCTTCTAGAGATAATTTGGTGTCTCGTGGTATCGTATTAGACTCTACCTTATGTCCGGTATGTTCTACTTCTTTGTAGACGGTAGAGCATGTCTTTGCTGATTGCGTTGAGCTTCGTGGTATTTGGAGTAACATTAGCAGGTGGTGGAACGTTCCTACTCCTTCTCATGTTTCGGTTGATTCTCTTATTAATTGGGCTGATCATTCTAAGCTTTCCGTTCTGCAACGTAAATGCTTTGATGCGGTTATTTGTACGGCGTTTTGAGTCTTGTGGAAATTCCACAATTCCTTTATTTTTGATTCGGTGAAGCCTAGGAAGTCCAATATTTTCGATGACATAGTTTCTAGATCCTTTTTTTGGCTTTGTAATCGGCGAAAGAATTGTAAGATGTTATGGGGGGTTTGGTTACAAAACCCTGCCGCTGCTTGTAATATGTAACCTTTTTCTAGCTTCTTGCTAGTTTTTCTATATAAGTTTTTGCTGTTCAAAAAAAAAAGAAATTGTTTTAAAGAAAATAAGCTGTTTTTTATTTACAGATGCACAGACGGGCTTAAGCCCGGCCCGGAAAGCCCAAAAATGCTCGGCCTGAAAAATTCGTTCTGGCCCAACAGGCCTAAATGTCCTTATATTTTTCACCAAAGCCCGGTTTGGCCCGGGCCTGGTCCGTCCCGGGCTAAGCCCAAGGCCCGAAAAAGCCCGAAAGCACGGACTTTTGAAAAGCCCGCTAAAAGCCCGCCAAGAAGCCCGAAAAAGCTTGCCAAAGAGCCCGGGTTTTTGTTGTTAGAGAGCTTTTATTATGCAATTAATGTGCTTGTTTATAATCTGTAACTTTGTTTTGTTGTTTTTTTGTAATGTATTTACATTTGTTGATCAAATATTTTCATATATAATAACTATATTATTATTACAAAATACATTAAAAAAAAAAAAAGAAAAGAAAAAAGGCCCGGGCCGGGCTAAGCCCGGTTCGGACCATTTAGGCCGAAATAGGCTTAATATTTTGGTTAGGGCACGGGCTTAGCCCGAACCGAGCTTTTTTTTAGGCTAGGGCTTTTTTGAACTTTAAAAGCCCGTGCTTTTTTCGGCCCGGTCTAAGCCCGGCCTTGTTGAATGATTGATTATGCTTTTTGATATTCTGATAATGCTTTTTGACCTTAAAATAAGTTGTTTTAAAAACTGTTTTGAACCTAATGACCGATTATGCCTCTCATGTATGATGGTTTTATGTTCTGTCAGTGAGGTTTGGAGGTTCTATGGATAGTTCATTAGGTTGCCTTCATAAAGAAAATGTAGTCCCAATTTTAGATCTTTAGCAGATGATGAGGCCTATTAATATTCCATCTTATGTCACTCTGAATTGGAGTGGCTTAAATTGTTAATATTGTTATAAGAAATGTAGCCTCTGCTAAATGTAAAGTTCTAGCTTCCTAGTTTGCTCTGCTTATTGTATTTCTTAGTGTATTCCAGTTGTATTTTGGGTTGTTTACTTTGGATAATGGGCATGTCCATTTATCCTTGCGGACGAATTTTTAGGCATTTTTCCAGTTTTGTGTTAATATATACTCTATATTTATTATTGAGAAAAAAAAAAAGAAAAGGAAAAAAAAAAACCTGCAACTTTATGATGAATAAGCTGCCTCAACGAAATAAGTACTGTCTAGATAAAATAAGCACTGTTTGAACAACTCAAAACTAAATCTGATCGGATTAAGCTTTCTTAATCTGGATAAGCACTATCTGATATGAATAAGCGCTAAAAACATATCTATATGTATGGATTTTCCTCTTAGTGCGAAGCCGTGAGTTCTAGGGGTTTCCCTTCACGGATCTCTCCTAGTGGTTCGGGTCCCGAGGCCTGCCTGGTTGGATGGTTTAACTTGGGGGTCGGATTTCAAGTGTGGTGCCGTTCTAAAAAAATAAAAATAAATAAAAAATAAAAAAATAAAAAATTTATATGAACTGAATAAGCACTCATCTGATTAGCTATGAACAAACAAGCACAATAAACAACTAAATCTGAACTGAATCTGAATCAATAAGCACACGTCTGAATGGATAAGGAGTTCAATAAGCTATCAAATAAGTAGTCTAATAAGCACATGAAACCGTATTCATCAAATATCATCCCTCTAGCTTTGATACCACATTTTTGGTCCAAAATAAGCTACTAATAAGCACAATTAAGCATAGAGATACGGAGTATGAGAAAAAATGAGTAGTTTTATTGATATGAAAAAAGATGTTATGAGAAGTTATGTACAAATCAGGAAGAATTATATGCCTTATCTAGATTCATTGACCCTAGACAAGTGTATAACATTTATACAATTACACTCTAATCTAGTCAATTGTTACATATTTTTTATTCCTAACAAACATATGGCAGTTATCAATTTTTGACTAGAGTTATTACAATTAGCTTAGTGAGATAGAAATTAGTAGACTATAAGATTTAAGATTAACAAAGGTAAATGGATATTTACAAAGTAGTTAAATGTGCTAGTTAAATAACCTTACAAACAAGTCACATAGGTTCGCTGGCGGAGTTATGAATGACCTATGATTAGATATCATCCACTAACGTCGAGGTAAATGGTTATAGGACACATGTATAGGTTTTAGCAGAAAATACTTGACTTATACTACATCCAAGTCAGTGATCAAGAAATTAGTTAGACATTGCACAATTAGATCATGTCGTTAGCTCAATAAAGGAATAACTGGATGAACAGTACTCTAATGCTATTGATTTCAACTTCACTTGTCATTTATTTATTTTTTTATTTGGTTATATTTTTGTCATAATTCACTTTACAAGTGAAATCATCGCTCCTACGTACAACTTGGTCTTACCAATTCTGTATTATATGCAATCGAATAAACTACCCGAAAGTGTTGGTGTTTTTTGTATAATAAATAATATAAATTTAAAACTCGAAATCACACATAAAAAAACTAGATTGCCAATTTCTCGCTAGTAGATACTTTCTTTTAACCAAATTTTATATTTCGTGTGATTATGTGAACTAAGGGAATTTAAAAAGTTAGTACAAAAAACACTACACGTTTACAACTAGTATATGAGACGTGATGATGTGAATCAACTTTTTTATTACTAGTAATAAAGATGATATTATTTGTTTATTACTTGAAGCAAAATTTATTACAGATATTTGAATCTAGATTTTGATCTAAAGAATGTCATAAGGATGACACTTTGTATATATCTAGTTTTAAATAGTATTTGATACAAAGTTGAATGATTTTATTTATCTTAAAATTTTGGGGGCCTTACTTATATTTTCGGACGAGGGCTCCAAAATCTTGGAGATCGCCCTCAGAACATTACGTATGTACTATTTACACTGACTTTCATTGAACATAGGTTGTTGTAGTAACTTGTCTATAAATTGACGAAGCCTTTGAGCACCAGGACCCGGTTTAACCGTTGTGGGTTTCCCAACCTTGCTACAAGAAGGGTCACCTTTGCACCATTCACCCGGAGTGAAACTCCCATTATTACGGTGTAGCAACTCACTGTCGATTCTATCCAAAACAGGATTATCTTGATTAAACTTACGTGCAAATGCAACCCCACTTGCTATCATTTTGTCTGTGTCGTTAATATCAATGTCACGAGGATGTTGCTTTGGACGAGTGTCCCAAGATATAAAGTGCATATCGTGGTTAACCACTGTTGGAACGAATTCAGGGGAATTGCATATGACCGTTTGGAAGTAACCTTCGGGCGATGATACAAAATTTGTGTAGTACATGAGTAGAGTTCTAGGAAGATTGTCCCAGCCCCATATGCAATACTCGACAAATGAACGAGACAGAATCATCCACGCTGACCCTGCAAAAATTGAAATAGTTGTTAATGGAGTTTGAGGGGATGTTTTAAATGTCATTCGAAAGTGATTATATGATATTAAATAATCATTATAAGAGATTTTTGTTAGTAATGCAGACCTGTAAACAATTTAAATGCTGTAGGAAGAGCTCGTCCTGGTTGGACCCAAAGGATATCTGACTTCGTGCTCTGATATAGTCCAGGGTCAACCATCAATGGCATTGCCCTTCGTTCCCTGCATATACACGGACATACAACCTTAAGAAAATTGTTGCACATAATGCAAGTATGAAAATGACTAAATGAGACGGTGTTTACGCTTTCCACTCTAAATTGCTTGTGTGCTCGATGAAATTCAAATCCCGCTTCAAATCACGAAATGAAAAAAGAAGATCTGCAATTTTAGATAAAGAAATTAGTTGGACTCAATAAGGACTAAGGTGTTTGGGCTTGCTTATGTGCTAACTTTTATTTGTAAATGCTTATTGAGTTTTAAATAAGCAGATAAG
>LBNU01021714.1:46868-83098 GCA_014162995.1 Artemisia annua
TGTTTTTGTTATAATTACATCGACTACATTGGTCATGTAATTCTCCCACACCCTTAGCGTTGTACTCATTTTTAGTACACGATACCCCTAGTACACCCCTCCGAGCCTATCTTTTCGTTTCTAACTTTAAGCATTATACTTAAAGGAAGAATCTGTTACACCCCACTTAAATGTACACCCAAATCGCCTTAGCCTACCTTGTATGCACTCACCTTTAGTGCATTACTGTAACAACATTTGTTAAGCCCTTAGTTAATTATCTAATTGATTACATGGTTGCTAAGTCAAGTCATATCCTTATACATATTGTTTTGGGACGATTGGGACTCATGGGTAAAGTACTGGTGTAATGGAGTAATAGGGAAGAACAACATTATTACCCCCATATATGCTAAATATTTTAAAGTACTGCAAGTGTTTCGATTATCTTAATTCGAGTCATTAGAATAGTTATTTGTAAAGTATGTAAAAGTTCAAGTGTAAGGGGAGAACCGAGGCCCCTATGATGTATTATTTTGGATGGTAGGGCAAGAATGTATGCAAAAAAAAAANTATCATCCCGTTTCTTTTTATTTTCTTTTTATGTTTATTTCATGTTTTTATTAGTTTTTGATTAGCTTAAGTCGAGTCTAGTGTTGCTTAGCAACGCCATATTGTACATGTAATTAATCAAGATCTTTAACTCGCCACCAGCAAAATCTTCCTTATCCAACAAAAACCGTGTTTATCATATCCCAACACCTCATTACAACCCTTTTGTAAAGACCTCTTTGATAGTTTATCTTAGGTGCTTACGCTTAGTGGAGAAGGTTTTCGATCCTTTCCCAAGCCTATGGTAATCTATTTGCTATGACAGGTAGTGAGAGATATGGTCCATTTTCATTTATGAGATATAATTCTATGACACCTGAGAGATGTGAGTATCTAAATACTACTTGTGGGGTGCTAGTGTGTAATCTCCGTGCTTATTATGATTGAAGGGGAACGATTATTTGTTGTAATTACTTTTATATTAGTGTTAAATGACCCCTAACTTGTATTTTGATTGGAATAAAAGCGCATTTGCTTGAGGACAAGCAAATCTCAAGTTTAAGGGTATTTGATGAAGTGAAAAGTGTACCGCTTTTCGGGGGTCATTTAAGCCCTAAATCGTATTTATTTTCATCAAATATCGCCCTAAATCGTTCCTTTTGGCAGTTAGGGTACTTTGGAGAGAAATTCTGAAAAAGGAAGCATTTTGGACGTTTTCGGAGCATAAAAGTGAATAATTCGACAAAGTGTCAAAATCTGCTGGAACAGTACTCCAGACGGCGTCAAGACCCATCCTGACGGCGTCAAGCCTTGATAAGCCAGAACGGATTAAAGAGGGACGGCGTCAAGAAGGCTATCAAGAAACCCTAACCACGGCGAGGTGACGGCGTCAAGTCCATAACGTGACGCTGTCAGATTTGTTTTTCTGTATATATTCGCATAATTTTTAGTCATTGGGGTGGAACTTCTTAGAGAGAAACCCTAAACGATTTTTGCAGCTTTTTTAAGGGTTTTAAACCCTTGGATCTCTCATGTTACATTGAAGATAAGTAATCAATTAATCATTCAATATGTCTATGTGTTGTTTGATTCTATCTTGTTCTTGTCTTTTGTTTAACATGCTAGGCTAGATTTTCTTCGTGTTTGCTTAGATCTAATGAAACCTAACTATTAATTATTGATTGAATGGTGTGTTCTTAATTTTATTGGATGGATGATTATCGATGTTAGGCTTAAGAAAACTGATAGACTTTCGGTTGGTAGCATGCTTGAACGTCTTAAGAAACATGAACCAAGGTGTACTAAGGTTATTTTGATTGTATTTAATGCATGAGTGAATTCTAGTGATCCCATGTTAGGAGCTTCTTAGCCGGCTCGACATAGGAGTGAAGTAGGATCTCATAGAGTAAGGGGAAGTCCGTACACACCCCTACGAATGGTATTAAGGAATACAATCCGTCATCCACGCAATTAATACACACTAACAATCGGTAAAAGATAGTTAGGGAGTAAGGAAATCTAAGTAAACACACTTCTCTCCATTATAGTTTTCACAACCATTTACTTTCTTGTTATTTTATTTTATTTGCATTTGTAGTTAATTGGGTTAGTTGACTAGCAACTAATTCCGCCCACTCTTCCAAAACCCGAGATTTTTACTTGCTTTCCTAAAAATATAAAATACAAAAAGAATCTTCCCTCACCCCTAGACCTATTAGAGTAGTTTTTCAATCCTAACGACACTATTCCCTGATAGAACGATCAATCCCCCGGTACTTGCCACTACACTATACTACATCGGTCAGGTACACTGCCTGGTGGGGATTGCAAGCTTCTCAAGATCCCTTGAGAGGTAAAACCCTAGTGCGTGATCGCAATCCCGCGCATCAATGTTCTTACTCTTATGGGTTTCATTCTTAATTTTAAAACTAACCCATCTACTAAACACTTAGAGTATATTTGGAAAAAGTAACTGTTGCTAAAACTGGAGATGTAGTTGTAGATGGACATGGAGCAGGAGATTAAAAATTGAGTTTATTTTTATAAACTACATGAAGTAGCATGTGATTTTTAAGAGATTATGAGAAATTCAAAAATATCTAATAAGTTTTGTCTGCCAAACAAAGGTTATATTTTAAGTAATTTGACTTTTTAAAATAAGCATAATTTTCTCATAATCTTGTGTGCCAAACATATCTGGTATGTTTGGCGAAAGTAATTATTGCTGGAACTGTAGATGGTACTAGAGCTGTTGCTGGAGATAGAGATTATAAAAAAAGATTATTTTTATAAGTTACATGAAGTTACCTTTGATTTTAAGAGATTATAGAAGATTATTTTTTTTAGGGATAATTTCTAATATGCCCAGATTTTCCAATTGATTTGCTTTTTTGCCCCTGAATTTGGAGTTTCTGATTTTACCCAGGACAACTGGGCAACTCGACACATATGACACCAAGTGTCCGACATGAGGGCCGCCAATTGCCCAAAAGTACACAAGTTGCCCAAAAAATATTCTGAAAAGTGACACTTGTCACTTGCAGATTGCAGTTGCCCAAAAACTACAGGTTGCCCTGGGGTAAAATCGAAAATTCCGAATTCAGGGGGAAAAAGGCAAATCACTTGGGCAATATGGGCATATTAGGAATTATCCCTTTTTTATAATCTATTATAAGTTTTTCTGCTAAACGAAGATTATTTTTTAAGTAACTTATTTTTTGAAAAAATAATCATAATCTCTCCATAATTTCATGTGCCAAACATGCCCGTAATGTTATATCAAATCTTAATCGATGAGTACAATCACCGGAGGATAATAAAAATAATAAAAGAGAACTTTGTGTAGATTTCCAATGGGAATTGAACCTTTTTTATTTATGCTAGCAGGATACCCACGTAATGCAGCGGCGAGTATCCTGTGACTAAATTTTGTGGCGAATAAATGTTTTTCATTTATAATCACTTTCTCATTTAAATACCAAGTCTAGCCATGTGAAATAATCAACCTCGTAAAATTACATATAGTCCAAAACAAACCATAGTCCAAATAAAAGCCAAATATTAAGTCTTAACAACCGTAGGCTAAGCAAAGTAAAGACCTTCAGCGACCTTCATTTTTCTTGCCACATCAACTTTCTCTTTCTGACGACCTATAGATGACTTTTTACCACATCAAGACGACCGACACAAAAAAAACTTACCCCACAAATATACCTTTTTAATTAATTACATACACACATAACCAAACCCACGACCTTGGTCGTCTGCTCGACCCATTCGTCCAAAATGATGGTGACCGACCTTTGGCGACCTTCATGTTGCATCAAGGTGACCCTCAGCGACCTACCTCGACCCACATGGCCGACCTCATTACTGCGCATAGCCTTATGATACCAAAATTTAGGACAACACATAATTCACCCCAACTTATTTAACCAAAATTCGGATTAGGCTCGGCAGAATACGGAATAGTCCAAGTAGTTAGACCATTATCCTACCCTAATAACTTTCATATAAAATGCTACTTAATCCCTAATACATCTCGTAGTCACCCTAATTTGCTTTACAAATATCACGCAGCCAACACGCACATTATCTCATCATCTCATTTTCTTTCTTCAAAAAAAAATAATAAAAAATAAAAAATAAAAAATAAAAAAAATAATAAAATAAACAAATTATCTTTTGTCATTGATTTTAAAAAGATAATCAAGCATCAAATTAAATCCCTTTTGGTTTCCTACTGTCAACAGCGAACGACGAACACCAAGGCAACTCCTTATGGTTTCATTACTGCCTAGTCTGAACCAAAAACAGTCCAAACACATTTGTTCATTTTCGTTTTTTATTCCCTCGAAGAATATAACAGACTTTGGCTTCAAGATCATTTATTTGGTCCCAGGTAGGTTTATTTTTGTTGTTGTGTTTAAGATCTATCATGGGCATGTGCTCAAAATAAAAAATAAAAAAATCTTTAAAAGATTAGTAACAAAGTTTGAACATATCTGATATCTTTAGTATATATGTAAGTTGGGGAGTGAATTGTGAGGGTATTTGGTTGTGTCAAGGTTTAGGTTGTTGTTGTGTCGTTTCAGTTTTCATTTTCGTTTACACTCTGACTAAGGAAGACTGAACAAATGGTCTAAGGTTATTGACTAAGGTTATGTTAGTCTTGTGGTTACTTGTAATCTTGGTTCATTCAAAGTTGATCAAACCTTGATTCGTTGGTCATCAAGCGACAGGGCCACAAACATATAAAGAATCTCTGCAGAAAGTACCCGTAAGAGNAAAAAAAAAAACACACATTTGCGTGAGATGTATGAAATTGTTTGTGTGGATTTATATGGTGGATGTGGTTACACATTTTTAATAATCATTATTGATAGTAATGATTTTTAGCGGATTTTACACATTTTTAATAATTATTGGAGGCTATTATAATGATAGATTAAATGGGCTATTACAATGTTATAATGGTATTTATGACTATCAAAAGACAATATTTTCATAACAAGCAAGTTTAGGAGTCTGAATTTTAAGTCTTACTAATAATGGAATAGTCTCAAATCTATTATAATGTACTAGAGATGAGAGAAACAGAGAAAGCGACGAACCCACATGCATTCCTCTTATTCTCCAGGTATTCTACATAAGTTATCTATTTCATCATTCGAAGAACTAATCAAATTTTTACTTGTTTAAGGAATTCATCTTACTTTTCTTGAGCATGCACTCTTCCTAATTCTATTAAAAGGAACCTTGTAACTCATTCATTTATACATTACACGAAGAAGTCACAAGGTATGCACGTGTATACCCAGTGTTAGCCGTAAATCCGCCTTGATTATCATACGAGAAAAACAATACAAAATCACCATGGGGTCCTGAAGGTGGATCGTTTCCCTTAAGCAACTTCCGTCAAAGGCATGAAATGAAATAATACATGGTTCATACGTGTAATAATATATCGTTCCTATTCTGGAAAAATAAAGCTCGTTTACTTCAAGAGATTGTGATAATAATCATACGCTTGTGAAACACATGAACTGAAAAGATTTAGTGATTGTGTGTGGGTTGCGATGGCGGGTATGACGGTGATAGCAACGGTTGTCATGGTGGGGGTGTTTGTTGGGGTGGTGTAGTGGTGGCGGTGGTGGAGAAGTTGAAATGGAAGGGTGTTTTGGGGTATATGTGAAAGGATAGGTGTGTATTTTATATTTTAATAAAGAGGTATTTTGGACATTATAGGCTAAAAAGATAACTAATGACCAAAAAAAAAAAAAAAAAAAAAAAAAAAAAAAAAAAAAAAAAAAAGGTAGCTTTGCAGTGGTCGAGGTTTTTAACGATCGTCAGAAATTTAGATCCTTGACCTACCGGTTTTTTGATGTTAGGGACTTTAAAAGCACATACTCGGTGAATAAGGGTGCAAAGGCCCTTGAGTTCAAGAACTAAGGGCACAAGGTAACATGCCATCAAGTTATCTTATAACCCAGTGCCTTGTCATCGCCACATCAGCTTTAACCTTTTAACCTTAACTCTCCAAAAACACCATGGTACCATAACTCACCTTAACTTACCTTCACCTCAATTATTTTCAATTTCAACCCCAAACTTTAACTAATACTTCATTTATTTAAAACATAACATTAATTCGAGCAACACATTACAATACGAAATTTAAAATAAAAAAACGTTAATAAAAAAAAGTACGAAATAAATAAAACACAACATCACACAATTATTCATTCTTGACGAGGTGGCAACCCATATTTCTTGATGATTTGGTCCTTTTCCATATTGACCAACGCCACATAGCTTGGATCTTTGCCGGTAGTGTCGATCAACAAAAATTCAATCTCCCTCAACCTCTGTTGTGTGTATTGGTTTTCTGTGGTCGCCTGATACGCCTTGGCCGCATCTTCAAGTTTTGCCCGATACTCTTCGCGCATAATCTCCCCAAAATTTAACGAAGAAAAGGAACCTCTGGTGCCACTCGTGCCTCCGGTGCTTGTTTTTGTCTCGGATTTTTGTTTCTTCGAAGCCCGTTTTTTTCCAATAGGCCGTGGTTGTTCATCATGACCAAACAACGCCTCGTTTGTTTGGCTTAGGACGTCGCCGGTTAAATTAATCGGCTCCAGCGAGTTCCATTTGGAATGTTTACGCAAAATGTTCCAAGCATCTTCATTTGAGAACGGCGTGTTGGTGTGTTCATCACGATAGTAGTGGTTAACCCGTTGTAGGATATCCACTTCACTTTCCCCACTTTTTTGGTCGCGTTGCGCCCTTTTGTAAGCAGCGTTGAACTTAGTGCAATCACGATTCAACGTTTTCCACTTGGATTGTGACATATCTTTGTTGCGGGGTCGTGAATTTATTCTATTGAACTCAGCTTTTATCTGTTGCCATAACGTATCATGAAATTGGGAACGGCCGACACGCGCATCCTCTGAACATATCACCCAACACTCGGCAAGTAATTGTTCCTCACTTGGCATCCAGCATGTTCTTCATTATCCTCGTCTTCTACAGGTTCTTTGGATTTTTTTGTCTTTCGTTTACCACGGCTTTCGGTTTTATAGGAGAAGTAGGTGTTTCCAGAACTTCATTTGTTTCCGTTTGGGATTGTTGTGATGGTTGAGTGAATTGAAGATTTTGAAAATTGGAATTAAGGTGTTTTTTTGGCTTTCTCGCCAATATTGATATTCTTGATGTTGTTGGAAAACTTCTTCACTCGACATACCCAATTCGTTTGGGTTATTCCAGTTCGGATTTGACGACGAACCTACGTTTGGGTTATTCCAATCGGATTTGAGGAAGAACCCGCGTATGGGTAATTCACCCAACGAGAAGATTCGTTAACGAGTCGTCGTTATTGTTGTTGCCGCCCGACATTTTTTTTTGCTAATAGAAGTGTATTGTAGATTATATAGAGTAGTGGAAGTGTGAAAAAAAAATTGTGTGGGTGAATGGGTATTTATAGTTGTGATAAAATGGGTTTGAATAAGTGTTTTTTTNTTTTTTTTTAGCCGTTTGTAACGGATATAAAACATAGGGGGCTAAAGCGATTTTTTTTAATGCAACGGTCATATGCACGTTAGAGGGGCCAAAGTGATTTTTTTTTTATTTTTAAAGAAAGCAGCTTAACGCTGCGTTACAAACCCAACGCACCACGTTAACGTGGTCTTGACTTCGAAGGCCGGTAAGGGATAACACAGGTTAACACAGCTGCGTTATCATATAACTCGAAGGTGGGGGCATGTTACCGAGTGCTCTAATGGTGTAATTTATCCAACATTTACTAAACTCAAAGTGTACCTCAAACTTAGTTTTGAATCTTATTATAAAAGTCAAATGCGTCGACATAGGAGTATGTGAAGAATGACCTAATATTCTTGCGTTACGGAAGTGCGTTTATTTTTTAATAAGGTTTTTGTTTGACAAGTGTCAGTGAGGGTACCACTTAAATCACATTTATTAGAGACAAATTTTCTTTTAAAGTGCAAATTGGTTGTACCCAATTTTCTTTATATACAGAGACTTATTCTCATCATTTATCTAATAAAAAAATCAATAGCCGAGAATAAAATCATTTTAATATTTCATTTATTTTTTATAATTTATATATCTTGTTAACCATTAATCGTTATACAAAACGAATTATACCGTTACGACCAACAATTAATTATCTTTCTATAGACTGACAGTTTGATACAATTTCAACAAACTTTTTTTTTTTTTTTTTTCCTTTTTTCACATTTTTTTATCCGTTCTTCGTTGTTGAAAATAGCATGAGAACATAGAAATTACATGTGATTAAACGCTAATTTGAATATTCTAATATAATCACAAGTGATTTTATAGATTATAGTAGTTAATTTATGAAAATCACAAGTGATTGAGATCGTGTGGGAAAAATCACATGTGATTTTATTAGAAATATTCAAATTAGTGTTTAATCACATGTGATTACTCATGTAAGTTTTAACGATGAGGGAAAAGTAAAAACCAAGACAAAAAAAAGTAAAAAACGAAAAGAAAAAAATGTCGAAAGTATATTAAAATGCAAATTTATAGAAAGATAATTAAATGCTCGTCGTGATGGTACATTCTTTTTCGCTTGATTAACGGTTTATGAGATATTATTTGAATGAAAAAAAAGAAAAAAAAAGAAAAAAGAAAAAAAGAAAGATATGAAATTGGGTTATTAAAATGGTGGGTTTAATCTCATCAAATAGATCAAACGAGGTGGGAAACCCGCGCGTTGCCGCAAGGTGTTTTGCTAAAAAAGGAGCTTACAGTGGAATTATAAACCAACAGCCATGAACTCTTGTTTGGATAAAAAAACAATGCAAGTTACAAAAGAATACAATATTTTAGAAATAGATTAGGAGTTATATCAACAGTTAAACTTCCAGATTACATATGAATAATGAAAAGAAAAAGAAGCCCTTATCAAACTGGAGACCTTGTTTATTCCATGTGGCAGCAAACTTTATTCTAAGGTGTCTCGTCATGGAGTCATCAAAAAGTTCCTTCATTGTTGAGCTCTTGAATTTGAGGAGTCGTAGGTGCTAACGGAGACCTGATACAACAACAAATGATAAGTATTACAACATAAAAACAAAAAACAAAAAACAAAGAGAAATGGAATGGAATATAAATGATCAGCTATCACATATTTAGACTGACTGTTGCATTGCATGTGTTATAAAATTAGTAGTTATGTTATAATCTAGAATGTGTTGCGTTACTTTTACCCAACAGGTCCGATCAACCTACGCTTTTTTTCTGTAGTATTAACTAAACATTATAGCGTGGCTAATAATTCAAATGTTCGGTCAGATCCCGTATACATCAGTCCAAGAACATAAAAACTAATGACTCCGCTAACATTAGGTAGCCAAACAAATTCGCTTGTTATTGGCATCTGAGAACACAAAATCCTTTTCTACTCTTTTTTTTTCTTTCTATATGTAACAACACGTTGGAAATTGCAAATCATTAATATAACCAAAGCCAGCTCTTACATCTTATACCAACAAAGTTAAGCTAAGAGTTATAAACCATTAGAGAACTACAGTGAGAAAAACTCACCCGATCGAGGTTTGTTATACTCCTTAAGCACAGTTGGCTCGCGAATGTCGTACACCGCAACCGACCTAAACACAAAAGCAACGAAACCTTAACCAAACAATTCAGACGGTCGACCATAGTTTAGGCGGTCAGTTTTAAAATTTATGACTGCTGATATTTTTTTCTAACTAATACTTACATGACCCTCATGGCCGCATTAGCTTAACAGTCAGTGTTATAGTTCACAAAACCAAAACCCCTGTGCACCAACGATCTTTCCATTGCAAAAACTTTTTTTTCGTAACTGGGTCAACCTCACATTTGCGTCTATATTTACGAAGAGGTTCGTATGGTTCAGCCTTTTTATTCTGGAAGCTTGTATCGCTGTTTACCATCCCATTTACCATATTCTCTCTTGGTTTCACTTTCTTCCCCGCAAAAATCGACATCGTCCTATAATTGCAAAACTGGTAACGACATTAGAACTATATTAAACAGGAAAAAAAAAGCGCGCAATTAGTACTCAGTTGTGAACTTGCTCGTTACCAAATATTTCACCAATTTGTTGCTTTTTTAAATATCAAAAATCACCATACCTGAAAGCAGAGACGTAAATCAGGAATGAAATGAAATACCAAAAATAGTACCTCAAACACAAACCAAACTGTATCATGAAATGGGTTATAAAAAATAGGAAGAGGGAGATAGAAAGACGTGCTATATTACATTCTCTCATTTAACTGCTAGGCTGTAACAACTGGATGGTAATAAGTTACTATTTCACATATACAAAGGAGTCTGCAAAATATTAGAAGGCCTCATCCCTCATGTCAAAACCATCCTTCCCCAAAAGTAATGAAACTATTCAAAACTACATTTCATGTCCAAGGCAGGCATCATTTTAAACATCCTAGTACTATTCTTACTGATGTCTTGACTGCATCACCATCAGAACACCTTAACCCAAACACTCCTTCCCAACTGGCGGAAACCTTCTTTATGATTAGGAATCTCTAAAAGACTTCTAATCAAGGTCTAAGGCCCTCTGCACTACATATATTCAAGTAGAATTTTACCTAAGGATTCTTTTTAAAGGCCCTTTAGTATCATCAAACCCCCAAGATCATAGACAGGCTTTAACAGTTTTGTCATAAAATTGTATTCGAAACACAGCGTATATAAATTATACACCTTCACTTCCTTTATAATTCATTTAATCTTCTCTTTTCTTTTAAACTTCTTTAAAATAAAGTATATAAATTAGAAAAATGGGCAAGTTAGATAACAGATCAACATGGGTTAGCACCGAAGCGGACTGATACGCGTCGACTTATAGCATGAATAATGGAAATCATATACAAATAACCACTTTCCGGATAGTACTCATATAAATCCCAAATCGACTCATTAGCTTAATTATGGATTTGCCACCTTTAGTCTTTGATTTTACTTTCTTTCCATTTTTTTTACTCTAAACTTGAGGGCAAGAGACTTGATATCCATATAAAGATAGTAAAGATTGCATTATTTAGTAAAAGTCAAAAGTAAAATATACCTGACGAACGAAGCTGCATAACGCACACAGGCTCATTCTTGGATGTTTGTGGTTTTTTCCATCGCATGACTTGAACTATATCACGGCATACCTTTTTAGCCATATAATGTAACAAAATGGTAATTATTCCTACTACAAACCGCATCTCTTCATGGTAGTTTCTTAGATACAAAAATTGTGGATGATGTTGTAGTCATAGAAGAAGATCAAATGAAAGGTAAGAAAAAGATGTTACCGGTAATTCTGCTTCTTTACCTCCTCGTATTCTGCCTCGGGAGCTTGTTCACCCCCTTGTGAGCCTTCAGATCAAACTCTCCCAGCATCTTGTTGTCGGATGTCATTTCACGCTCACCTTGTAAAACTTTGATACCCACCTAAGTCTGGTTATCTGCTGCTGCTGAGAAGGTCTACACAAACAGAAACACAAATTAGACAAAAACAAAACAGCAGCAGCAAACATTAAATGCTTTAGCCATCGCTACCCATCTATTTATTAATTAACGTATAGATTAAGGTTCATAAGAGATGGTTCATCAAACCCAAATAGAGCAGGCCATTAAAGATGCTCGATTACCTGAATTATCGCGCCGTAGTCTGAACTAATTTATGGGCAAAATGCTGCAACCTGCTAAACACTTTGTCCTGGAATAACGGTATGCAAAATGTAAGGAATGTCTGTTTAGAGTATCTTAGTGCCTCGGTAGTAAACACTTCATCGATATACATGACTGCAAGTTATGGATGATCCATTAAAGTAACCAATAAAGTAACATATGATACCTTCGGCAATAAAGTATCCAAAAGAAAAAGTCACAGTCGGCAGCTCCACTTGAATGAGACCAAGCTTTGGTTTTACCCGTTGCCTTTGGAATTCACAACCACCCAATGACGATCCAACACAAACCTAAACAAAACAAATGGTCATTCATTTTCTCAATCAATTGTAGGAAATAGTGTCTAGCTACCAATAAAACCCCTAAAATCAAAACAAATGCTCATTCCCTCAATTAACCAAGCAATCCAGTAGAACCCCTAAGATTATTCTTTTAAAAAGCTAATACCAATATCAACCCCCAAAAAATCAATCTTTAACCAACAACGATATAAAAATTAGCAATCCCAATTCCCAAATACACTCATATATCATAACTACATAAACCAAAACACATAAAACTCACCAATCACATACACTAATCACTATCAACAAATTCATACCTAGAATCAATTCTTTGACACAATTTCTTTAGACAACAACGGTGGGCAGTTTTTCATATAGACCTCAAAACCCTTGGCTGCAAACAGCAACGGCAAGGGAACCTGCAAAAAATTCATCACAAAAACCAAAATTAACAAACCCCCTAAATTCTAACAAAACCCTAATTTCAGAATTAAAAAAAAAAAAAAAAAAAAAAAAAAAAAAAAAAAAAAAAAAAAAAAATCGAAAAGAAACAACTCAATTAAAGTGTGAATCAACTAAAATTAGACCATAATAAAAAAAAATCCAAAACGTACCTGGAGACTGGAGTAACCCTAATTTCAGAGAACCGATCGATTTGGTCTCTGCGTGTGTGTGTTTTTAGGTTGATGTGAAAAACCCTAATTTTACCTGGTCATCTGTGATGGATAATTTGCTAGTTCCAGAACGATCTAGAGAAACGTAGGTATAAGAGAGAATAAGGGAGGGGGGATAAGGAAGGGTAGAAATAAAATATTATTTTTTTACTGTAGTTGTGCATAAACACTGTAGATGGCTAGATGCAAAGTCCCAACGGATAGTATATAGATATAATGAAAATGAAATGTGGAGATTATTCTCTTGGTTTACTACTAATAAAGTTTGCTATACAAATGATCTTATATTTAATACACATTAATTAAACTCTTAATTATCATAATTAGATCTAATTTTTAATTTAATAAACTCAAAATCTCTTTTTATAATAAGGTCACACTCATTAAACGATCCTTTTTATTAAATATACACTTCTATTAAAATAGAGTTACAAAGTAATTTGTTTTTTTTTTCAGCTCAATTTGAAAAACGAAATTTTTATAAAAATATTGTCAAAATCGGAACATATTTAACTTCTTTTATGGAATATATTTTATAATTCAATTGTTACTTAATAAAGAAAGTTTCAAAAGTCACCTATGTCAAAATTTTGGAAATGAAGTGTTTTGTTACTGTATATAACTTATATATAAGTTTTGTGCTTTATTAGACAATCATTATGCATACTTTTTAACCAGAAGCATCTTAATCAGTTTGGAGCGCGAGGCCAGGAGAACTTGCTGCAGAGGAGATCCGGTAACTTTTATGAATGTGGAGGAATAATCCTTCTAGTTCTTTTATACATAATGGGAGGTGATTTGCACACTCCTTTAATTGATTGGCACACTCTAAATTAGTGTGTCTTATCATTTATACCCTTACAAGGTGAAAACGTGTAAAAGTATGGTGAGGGTATAAATGTCAAGGCATTCTAATTTAGAGTGTGTCAATCAATTTGAGAGTGTGCAAATCACCTCCCATAGACTAAAAAGACGAAAAGAAAAGAAAGGGAAAAAAAACGAAAAAAAAAAAATGATTCTCTTAATTGGATTTAGCCAAGGTATTATTATCAGCAATATGTCGTCTTGTATACATTTTCTCCACAAAAATTGAAGCATAAGTGTGTGTTGTTATTGCGTATCTTTTATCCCTTTATCTTATAGTGTAGTATTTTTTTAAAAAATGTGATGTAGGGAACAATTTCAATGAATGTGTTATTAAGAATTACAAGTTTTAGACTGAACTATCTTTAAAACAACCAACTCGTGTGTTCAAAATTCTCATCATCAAGATAATAACGTGCTAGTTCTTGGTTAAATGAAGCTCAATTAAAATTTTATAAAATTTGAGAAAATCATTAACAAAAAGCCCCTATAGCTCAGTGGTAGAGCGCCAGTCTTGTAAACTGGAGGTCTGTAGTTCGATCCTGCATGGGGGCAAATTTATTATTTTTATTTTTTTAATAATCTAGTGATGCTCTTTATTTTGAAGCAAAATGAATCGAAAACAGGAAAACACATAGCCCAGCTTTTATTCAAATCTTGATTTCCATTTCATACATGATACATCAATAACTAAAATGATACACACCAAACTTGAACGCTAAATTCGGGTGATTTTCACACATAAGGAACTTTTAACCTATGTGTTTCAGGACCCGCCACCATGTCTTCCCAAACAAGGTCCGATAACGCCATTGTCAATTCTCCAACTTTCCCTGTAAAATAAAAACACTACATCATTAAACCACCAGAAAAACCAGTAATTTCAAGGTTAACAACCCAAAAATTAGTTAGTTAGTAATTTACCATTGCCAATAGGCCTTTCATCCCACTCAATGATTGGAAGTACAGGAAGCGTGCTACCAATAAACATCATCTCATCAGCTCGTTTAGCATCCTCGACTGTTATATTCCCAACCTTAACACTCTTCAAACGCCCATTTTCAACTAACTGTGGAGCTAACTCAAGAAGCCTTTTTGCAGTGCACCCGCTTAAAATCTTGTCAAAATAGGGCAGGATAAGTTCTTTTTCATGTGTCACGAACCCCACGTTCACATTTGGACCCTCAGCTACATACCCGTCATCATCCACCCAAATGGATGCAAATGCACCTTTCTCTTCGGCTTCTAGTTTTGAAAGGACATTTGGTAGGTAATTCACATTTTTGCTTGTAGCAAATAGAGGTACTTTCATGGGGATTGTGGAAGTTATTACTTTCACGCCTTCTCTGTGTTGTGCAAACTCTTCGTCTATAACGATTGCATAAAAGGCGGAAGTTGGGCAGCCTGAAGGAGTTAGTAAGAAGTCTCCTGGGCCCGCACTTAGCCAATATCTTAAAGTTCCTTTTGTGCATTTCGATGTTGCTGCCAGCTGGATGATAATGGCGCGAAGAGTTGATTTTGGGAATGGGGAAGTAATTTTGGCTCTTGATGCTGATAGAAGAAAACGATCAAGATGACCGTCGAGTTCATAGATGTATCTGTGAAATTTGAATATCCAATTTCAAAGTTAATAAATAATTTATTAGGTTTTGGATGAAGTCAGAATAACAGTATGAAGCTTCATATGTTTAAAACTAACAACCAAAGGTATTAAACTGATAACACAATGTATGGCATATCCTTTTGAAGGTGATCATGTGATATGCAATAACACTAGTCAGCTGTAGGAAATTGGTGACTTGAGATAGTGTTTGGACATGCTTCTAATGCAGGTTGTGGTAATCAGATAAATACTTGTTTGGTGTTTACAAAATTCTGAGTATTTTAAGGGTTTAAGTGCAGGGGTGTTTGGGATTGTTATATCATGGAGTACCTATTTGACTTAAATTAAGCACAAACACAATTTTAGCCAAACACTTGAAACTGCTTATATGCTTTAGAAATAAGTAGATAAGTACTTAAAGAAGCAATCCCAAACACCCTTTGGACTGAAATATTAATAACCGTGAATCACTACTCGTAAACTAATCACTTTCACCCGTAATAATCATTTTTAACATATTCAGTTGCACTGTACCCAAACTTTTGAAACTGACCATATACGACTTGAAAACACAATGCTTGGATTACAACTTTCAATATGCTTTGCTAGTTTACAGATTTGGACACATAAGTCACATGTAATTCTCTTTTATAGTTACTAAAGCTTGATTACAAAGTGAAAGAAATCAGACACTTACCCATCAAGAATGATAGCAGTATCAAACACACCGTGTCCTCGATGCACCATATGATCGTCTATCGGGATAACCATCATTGCTGGATCAAGAATAATCCCACCATAAACACTTGAATACATTGCTGGATATGGAATCTTCTCAACTGCACTCCACTTTTCATGCAACTTCTCAAGCAGCTAATCATCAAAATAACCAACATCAGAACCTTTTTTGGCCTACTTGCTCTGTTTTAATCACTCTATTTTAATTTGTATCATATTTTAACCCGTAAACTTTAACATATTTCTATAAGAGATAGCATTAAATATAGATCTTCCTTTGTATAACATTACATATGAAGGGCTTAAACATCATGGATTAGCCGGCCAAAAGGGTAAAAACTATGATTGCCCCAAAAAAAAACATTGTTGGTTACAAAATGACTAAACTAACTAGAACGAAACAAACGAAAAAGATATGATCCATATTAAACGAAAAAAACAATAAAGTGATCATCTATATGTGAAATTTTGACATGATCAAACTACAAAATAACATATAAAAAATATTACTGTACCTCAGAAGATGACTTAAAAACATGAACTTTTGATTCTTCAACATTCTCAATCTCAACTACAATACAATAACAAAAATTAAAACATGAAATCAATATGCCATATACTACTAAATTTACAGAAGTTACCTGAATTAGTAGCCATTTAAAGAGAAATATAAAACAAGACGATGATGATTGAGTGAGTGAGTGAGTTAGGATTGTGATTATTTATAGAGATGAAAGTGGTGTATGGGATTAAAGGAATCCATTTTATTGTTTGTCTATATATGAAAATGGTGGTTAGTGGATTTTTTTTTGATGTTGCTGCCAACTGGATGATAATGGCACGAAGAGTTGATTTTGGGAATGGGGAAGTAATTTTTGCTCTTGATGCTGATAGAAGAAAACGATCAAGATGACCGTCAAGTTCGTAGATGTATCTGTGAAATTCAAATATCCAATTTCGAAGTTAATAAATAAAGTTTCATATGTTTAAAACTAACAACCAAAGGTATTAAACTGATAACACAATGTATGTCATATCATTTTGAAGGTGATCATGTGATATGCAATAACACTAGTCAGCTGTAGGAAATTGGTGACTTGAGATAGTGTTCGGATATGCTTCTATTGCAAGTTGTGGTAATCAGATAAATACTTGTTTGGTGTTTGCAAAATTCTGAGTATTTTAAGGGTTTACGTGCTCAGGGGTGTTTGGGATTGCTAAAGCTTGATCACAAAGTGAAAGAAAACAGACACTTACCCATCAAGAATGATAGCAGTATCAAACACACCGTGCCCTCGATGCACCATATGATCGTCTATCGGGATAACCATCATTGCTGGATCAAGAATAATCCCACCATAAACACTTGAATACATTGCTGGATATGGAATCTTCTCAACTGCACTCCACTTTTCATGCAACTTCTCAAGCAGCTAATCATCAAAATAACCAACATCAGAACCTTTTTTCGCCTACTTGCTCTGTTTTAATCACTCTATTTTAATTTGTATCATATTTTAGCCCGTAAACTTTAACATATTTCTATAAGAGATAGCATTAAATATAGATCTTCCTTTGTATAACATTACATATGAAGGGCTTAAACATCATGGATTAGCCGGCCAAAAGGGTAAAAACTATGATTGCCCGAAAAAAAACATTGTTGGTTACAAAATGACTAAACTAACTAGAACGAAACAAACGAAAAAGATATGATCCATATTAAACGAAAAAAACAATAAAGTGATCATCTATATGTGAAATTTTGACATGATCAAACTACAAAATAACATATAAAAAATATTACTGTACCTCAGAAGATGACTTAAAAACATGAACTTTTGATTCTTCAACATTCTCAATCTCAACTACAATACAATAACAAAAATTAAAACATGAAATCAATATGCCATGTACTACTAAATTTACAGAAGTTACCTGAATTAGTAGCCATTTAAAGAAAAATATAAAACAAGATGGTGATGATTGAGTGAGTGAGTGAGTGTGTTAGAATTGTGATTATTTATAGAGATTGAAAGTGGTGTATGGGATTAAAGGGAATCCATTATTTATTGTTTGTCTTTATATGAAAATGGTGGTTTGTGGATTCTGAGAAGACAGGGTTTAAGGTAAAGACGAAACTGGCTGGCTAAACAATTTGTTTGATTCTTTTGTGAAACTAAAGTAATTAAATGGATATAAAAAACGATTTACTAAAAAAGATTTGCTTCATGCAAAACAAAATGAGAAAGGATAAATATATAATCTTGAGAACAAACATAGATGGAAAAATAAATTGTGAGCAACATGTTTAATTATTTATGAACGGGAACGGATTCAGTGAAAAGAAAAAATAAAATGAGAAGATTGTAAAACAATTTTAGCCGCAAATTTAAATAAGAAGAGAAAAACTAAAGGAAGATAGCATTTTTTTTTTTTTTTTTAATTTCATTTTTCACATTTTAGTTTTGTTCCTCATTTGATCCTAAGTTGCTAACTCGTTTTTAGACATAGCCAGAAAGAATGAATTTTGTGAAAATTTTTGTGTAATAAGTAGATGAAGTATGCTGTTAATATTGGAGTATATGGTCTATATGACTATACCCAAGGTCGACTATTGAGCTTATATGAGTGGAACATGAATTCTCATGTTTCATGGTTGTGACTATTCACCAACTCGTAATACATACAAGAGTACTCTTTTATTCGTGGACGTAAGTCAATCTTCTTTTGAAATTGGTTGTATCACGTTAAATTCATTTAGGGTCCGTTTGGTTTATAAGTGGAGTTGGATTTGATTTGGATTTGGTATAGAATTCGGATTTGGATTTGTTATACGATTTGGATTTAGGGTAGATTTTGGAGGAGAGAAATTATATTTATTTATATATATTTTATAATAAATTTTAAATAAAATATATTATTTATATTTAAAATAACAAAAATTATAGACATATATAGAGAGAGGCAAAAGAAATGGGCCAACTAAGTACACAAAATCAATATATTTTTTGGTTTTCACCTTTGTTTTCTCATTCATTTTATTAAATTTATCTAATATGATGATTTACGAAAAGGTTTATAAAATTATGAAGATGTCTAAAAACTTGTAAACCATAGTGAACATCCATTTCAAACTTGTGTGACATGAAAAGGTCTAAAATATTGAATTTTTTTAATAATTTAATGCAGTTAAGTTACGTGAGATGTTTATAAAACTTAAAAAAGATTTATATATAGTGGGGATAGGTTTATAAAACAAAAAAGTTTATAAATTACTCCCTATGTCCCTAAATAAATGTCTAATTTTGACTTTTAAAGTCTTACTTTTTCAACTTTGATTATAATTATTTTTTTGTATATCATATAATCTTTAATACAAAATATATGAATGAATTGAGATTTAAATGTATTTTAATTAATATAATTTTCATCAACTATTATGCAACACAAACAAAATAAAATCAAAGTTGAAAATTAAAAACTTCAAAAAGTTAAAGTGGACATTTATTTAAGGATAAAGGGAGTAATGTCATAACACAATCATAGCTGATGTCCTAAAAATTACGACATTAATACCCAAAAAATTTATTTTTTCATTTCATTTATAAACCTATTTTTTTCATTTCATTTCATTTATCCAAAAAATTTAGCTTGAGCCCATGGGGATCTGTTCTAAAGTCCTTATGTTGTCTGAAACGAAAAGGCATTCAGCTCCTTTCTTTTTGCGCTCGTTCTATTGGGAATGGTGAGTCTACTAAGTTTTGGGCTGATCTTTGGCATGGAGATTAGCTATTAAAAGCTCAATTTCAGCGTATTTTTATGCTTGATACTGATAGAGATTGTTCTGTCGCAAATAGGATTTCCCTTCCTAATTGGCAAGCGGTTCTTAGACGGTGTCTGAGGGGTGGTGTTGAATTTTCTCAGTTTGAAGCCTTGCAAGCCATTCTCAAAGATGTTGTGCTTTCTAATCAGCGTGACTCTTGGAAATGGTCGTTAGATGTTTCAACCGGCTTTTCCGTTGCCTCTGTGAGACATTTGGTTGATTCTCGTTTTCTTGTGGTTGATCAAATTGCTACTCGTTGGAATAGGTGTGTTCCTATTAAAATTAATGTTTTCTTGTGGAGATTGTCGCGTAATAAACTTCCTTCAAGGGTCAATCTTGATAGAAAAGGCATTGACGTTGGTTCGGTCTAATGCCCCATTTGTCAAGACGATGTTGAATCGGTTAACCGTATTTTCTTTTCTTGTGAGATGGTTAAAGATTTGTGGGATTTATTGGCTAAATGGTGGGAGTTAGACATTCCGGTTTGCGCAAATATTTTGGAGTGGTAATCTTTGTTGGATTCTCTTCATGTTTCTTCCAATGTGCGTTTGTTTCTTGAAGGGGTTGGAGGTACGCTCTTATGGTCTATTTGGAGCTTCGCCATCATTTGGTCTTTTCTAGCTCTCCTCCTAAAAAGGCGTTGCTTTGGGATTCAATTGTTTCGCAGTCTTTCTTATGGATTTCATCTAGAAATCCTAAGCTTAAGTTTAGTTGGTTAGACTGGTTGCAAAACCCTTTTATGTATATTTCCTCCATGTAATTTTCTCTATAGCTTTTGCTAGTTCTTGATAAATTGCCGCCGTTCTAAAAAAAATAAATAAATAAAAAATAATAATAATATGCAGAATATTGGATTATAAAATAAAGAAGATGAAGAAGAATGGATTTGTCATATATTTTATCATTTTATCTATATTATTATACAAAATTAGACATGTTACGATGCATTGCAAGCATAAATAGAGAAATACGAATGAAAATGAATACTAATTCACAATACCAGAATTATTTCCTTGTATAAAATCTCGGCCCATTATTCACTATACCAATTTAATATTAATTCACAACCCAACTCAACTATACTTGGCCCACTAATAATCCTAACAACTAGTAACTCTAAAACTTGTTGCCCTATTTCTTATAACAGAAACACACTACTCACATTTAATCATCTTAGCCAGGGTTCCAAAATAGCGCGCTATAACGCCGCTATAGCGGCGTCATAGCGTGAGGCGTGGCCTCCACGTTACGAAACAAGTCAAGGCGTCATCTCTAGGCGTAGCGTGCAACAAAGCGTGATAAGGCGTGATAAAGCGCGCTTAGCGCCATTTTTTGAAGCTTTTAAGATATTATTATTTTTTTTAATTTTTTTATAGAGATTTATTGGACTTGAGCTTATTTACAAGTATTTATTCAGGCTTAGCACATCCATAACTGAGTTTTAAGCGTATTAGCTAACTAATATTGACAACTCTATAAATATTTTTTGCCGCTTTGAATCACGCCTTAAAAACGCTATGACGCAACGCCTCACGCTAAAGCTTGAGGCTTGGCTATGCCGCTACGCCGCGCTTCACGCTATTTATAACCTTATTCTTAGCCACCCACACTTTACCCTTTCAAAAATGATAATCTCATCTACCTTATGCAACATAGTATTTACAGTCACCTACCTTATGTCTCCCAAATTACTCCATAACAAAACACCACCCTTAAAACTGACGCAGCTACTACACTTCTACATCCATTCTTTCAACTTAAGATAACACAACCAGCGAGGGAAGGAAGAAGAAGGAAAAAAAACGCGAAAAAAAACCTGGAAAACGCGAGCTACGGTACCACCTTGCGCCGTCCGGTTGCATTTTCCGAGACCATTTGGGCTTGTGGTGACCACGCCACACCCGAAAACGCGAGAGGTGGTGTGGTTGTGGCGTTGTCTGGTCGCTTTTTTCTGACGGCGCAAATGGAAAACGCATGGTACCCGGAGCTCTAAACAGCAATATACCACAAAAATTGAGTAAAGCTAAAAATAAGTGTAATCTTAATAATAGAAATGCAAATTTCCCAATCTCTACGAACAATCTTTTAACTTGAAAGAACAAAGAATTGAGAAAATTTATTAACATTGACCCAACTCGCTGTTAAACTATTCAAAGAGATTGCATTATCAAAAATGGCATGATTAAAAATACCTTTCTATGTGTACATAGACATAAAGCATAGATTAAAGGTGATCAGTGAGATCACGACTCAGACAACAATGATAACAAGCTATCCAAACGAATTGTCATATTTGCTACGACAATGATAACATGATTGATCGGCTACGATACCTAATACGAGAAAATGACATCGTTTCTTTTTTTATAGGAGCATTTGCGTATATACGCTTCAAAAGATGCAAGTAGCAAGTGCACTACTAAGTACTAGTCAATCCAAGTTCCCAGCTTCCCGCTGATAGGCGCAAGTGCAAATAGCAAAATTTTGCTTGGAAGAGGATCCTTTCAAGTACACAACTTGATTGATCAAGTTAGACAATTTAGTGAGGAGAGGAAGAAAAAATAATAATAATAAGTTTTTTTTTTTTTTTTTTTTTTTTTTTTTTTTTTTTTTTTTTTTTTTCTTACGCTAAAGTTACGGTTTTTAGTTTTTAAACATAACTCTTGAACTTTTGTCGGCTTCATTTGTATGATCCATTGAGAAGAATATTTTGCAATAAAGTACTAAATGGGCCTTTTGTCATTGGACGGACATTCATTGCTGGCCTGGTTTCATATTGGAAACTAGTGTAAAATATGATTTATACGAATAACATGTTATTCCAAATAAGATTTCAACTGTTTGACGAAAAACGAATATAAGGGTCTGATTGTTTATATCCGTTGGATGTATTTCTTACTTAAAGCACTGGTAGAGAAAAGAAGGAAATTTCTGATTGTTTGCATTCGTTTACATACACTTCTTGCACATAAGACCTTGAATTGAAGACAGTTTCAGTGATTCTGTAGGCTTCAAAGTTGAAAAGTATACGCTTCAAGTATATTACATGACTACTTTTAAAAATGTATATTGCCATTTTGTACATCGTTAAACGAAATTTATAAATGGTAAAATGGAGTTTATTCGCAACACTTAACATGGTTACAACTAATTGGCTCAAAATATCAGAACTTCGAATATGGGCCTGTTTACTAAGCGCACTTTGAAGCTATTTTAAAACTATAAACTTTTTATTTTAGAAATAAAATTTCAATTTAGAAAAAGTTGTGTTTCGATACATTGATCATTTGAAGACCAAACCTTTTTTTACATATCAAAGGACTAATCTCAACGCTCCATCTTCCCTCCATTTTTATTTGATCTAATGGATGAGATTAACCTCAACAATTTAAAAAACCCACTTTCTTCATTTTTTTTTTTTTCAAATATTAATATCTTTCAAATCGTTAATCGTTAAGCGAAAAAAAATATACCGTTATGACGAGCATTTAATTATCTTTCTATAGATAGGCACTTTGATATATTTTCGACAATTTTTTTTTTTCGTTTTTTTCATGTTTTTTTTTCGTGGCCGAAAAATCACATATAATATATCATATATGATATTACATATCATATATGATATATCATATATAATATGTAATATCATATATGATATATCATATATGATTTTTTCGGCCACGAAAAAAACGTGAAAAAAATGATTTTTTTTGTCGAAAGTATATCAAAGTGCCCGTCTATTGAAAGATAATTAAATGCTCGTCGCGATGGTGTAATTATTTTCGCTTAACGATTAACGGTTTAAGAGATATTTAAATTATAAAAAATTGGTGAAATATTAAAATGCTTTTAATCTCAACCATTGATTTCTTTTTAGATAGATGGTGGGGATGAGTCCCTTGGTATGTAGGAAAAGTTTGTTTTTAGATACATTAGGCTATGCACAATGGTGACCGAGCCCGATCTTCATTTTGCCTGCCACATCAGCTTACTCTCTCTTGCGACCTTCAGATGACCAAGTTGCCACAGTGGTGACCTTTTTTATTTTATTTTTTATTTTTTCTTTTTTTAAATTCAAAATTTTTTAAAAAAAAAATTCTAGTGATGCCTGTTCTCTCCATTCTATGATCACTGTGGATGTTGGTTGAGTGGTCATGGAAAAGAGAGGAGGGAAAATGTAGCTAGATGATCAATGGTGCATAAAGGTAATGTTTTGATCTTGTTGAAAGGGGCTAATTTCTCTATTTTACCAATAGCAGAGTTTTGNCAACTCATAATTTCTTTAAACAACAGATCTAAAAAATGTCGCAACAAAACACTCCCTTCATTTATGAAGAAACAGTTAATACTCCACCGTCAGAAATCATTCCGTCATTTCTTATTGAGGAACCGGTTGAGGAACCGGTTAATACTCCACCATCAGACAATCCGTTCCTGCTTACTGAGGAAGAAGAACGACTACTTCTTCAGGATGAAGAAGCATTGAGAGCTTTTGAAGAAGAAGAAGCAAGGGAAGAAGCAGCTCGTAGGGAGCGGGAAGCAGGGGAAGAAGAAGAGCGTAATGAAAACTGGTTTGACAAAGCGTATCAAGAGTGGGAAGAAAGTGCGTTTGCAGACTATTCTGCTTACGACGATGGATATTACACAGATTAATCTGTATTTTCATTTTTGTATCGTAATTTGTAATTTCCCATTGAGTGTTGTATTCTACTTTATTTATGTAATGAATGAAAGTTCGCATTCGAAAATAAATTTCCTACCTTATCTCTCCAAAACAAACGCATACATACTTTATTTTTTATTAAGTGTTAAAAGTACCTCACACCGTTCGCATTTTTTGGACATTTTTTGGATACACACTCGGTCGAATTTTCGATCGAGTTTTGCAAATTTTCGTTCGACGACCATGCACGACCGAACACCTGCAACGGGCCGACCATCTTCGACCGATTGAGCGACCAAGCAAGTCGACCTGCATTTTGCATAGCCTTAGGTCATCAGCTAATAGCTTTTATAAAACTTAAAATTTTGACAGCTACAATGAGAAGCGTTTAATATTTCCTTAGAGCTTCTAACATTCTTAGTTACTAATATACCCCGTAATTAATAATAACAATAATAATAATAATAATAATAATAATAATAGTAATAATAATAATTATTATTAATAAAAGTGGTGGTTTATCGGCTTCCCACTAATTTCTTGTAAAATCCTATTTATTGTTAATAAAAGTGGTGGTTTATAATAATAATAATAATAATAATAATAATAATAATAATAATAATAATGATGCAAACCCCGGTATCTTTTCCCGTTATTATTGTTGGAAAATTGGTTGGGAAAATTGACTTTTGACCAACTTTGGACACAATTATTTATATGTATGTATCATATATATAAGTAATAGTTTGTAGGTTTGCGTTCTCCTCGAAGAGAGCTTCGCAATGAGCCTTTATGTGTCCAAAATAGAGTTGATGTGAATGAGATATCGGATCTCAAAATTAGTCATTCGGTACCATGACTAAAGTGGAATAATAGTTTACTTTCTATCCCACATCGGGAGGATGAGTAAACTAGGGTAGAGTCTATTGTGTATATATAGACGCCCTAATTCCATAGGTTTTACACACATCAAATCAATAGATATTATTGATTTCCAACATAAGGAATACGCATCTCTTAAGATGAAATTCCTGGCAGTTTAGTTAAGTCCGACAGTACAACTTACTGTTTTGGCTGTTGTACCCTGGGAAACAGACGGTGAATCTGTTTTAAGGGAAGCGTGTCAAACACGTGCCTCGGCTTTTTAGTGCTTCGTTGTTGATCTCTATTTGGTGATCAAGTAAGTCTTTTTGACTAGTTTATTGTTTAATTTAATTATCGTTTATTAGAGTTTGTCTTTTGTTTATGCCTACATTCTGTTTATATTTATTTTCTTTTATTTATTTACTGTTAATTTATTTATCGTAATTTGGTTTTTATTAATAAAAGTGTAACCGTTTCCCTACGGTCTTAAAACAGATTCTGTGTAACAGAATTAAAACACTTTTATTAAAATCGGATTAATTTAATTAACAGATTTTATACAAACTGTTCTCTGCTGAAACCAAGATTGTGTTTATTTGAAAATCAGTTTTTGGGTAAAGGGGAGTAATCCTGCACCCTGGTAAATATATTAAACCAAAAACGTTTAGGTACAAAGGATATGGGTGAAATCCCATATCTCAGCCCGTTACATAGGCGATAAAGCTTACATAACAAGGTAGACAGCTAAGAAGCTTGAAAATAACTAGTGCTTATGAGATGTCATAAGTACTTACAACTCAAGAAATAACACAAACAAGCTAACCAGCAGCTAGCTTGAAAGATGAACTTCCACCTGTATTTGGATTAGCCAAATCTTCATTCACATGTGTGACCTGTTCTCCCTTTTCCTCATCACCGTTCACCAATGCAACATAAGAATTAGATGTAGTAACAATACCTTCCTTAGAAGTAGAACCAGTAGACTTCAACTTAGACGACGTTGTATGCACGTTAGGCCGAGTATTAGCTCCCTTATTTGGTTCGCTAGTATTCTTCTTTGGCTCATACCTGAAATTCTGTTTGATTGAAGTGCTAGCAAAATGACTACCTTTAGCAGACTAGGCTTTACCTTTGTTCTTCTTATGACTCACCTTTTGGAAACCATCATTGGCAGGCACAGTAGAAGGCTTAGCAACATTTGAAGTAGTAGCAACATGATGATTGACCACTTTATTAGGGCAATTGTTGATACAAAAGTTGGGCGTTCCTTGTTTGGGTTCCTGTTCTCGTACCAATTAGATCTTAATGCTCTTGAGACCTGCGCACTAAGAAAGTAACAGACATCGTTAGGCTTATCGAGGGATTGTTTCCCCCGATTATCCTCCGGCGTGAGAGTAAGTAATAGATTTAGGGTTGTGAAGAGTTTTAGGGTTGTAAGTCGTACCTTAGACGAGAGCTATGATGCCCTATATATACACACGTAACCGATAAGGTTTCGTGCTCCTCACTCTTCGGTGTATCCACCAATATCGGATATTCGATNGGATTGTTTCCCCCGATTATCCTCCGGCGTGAGAGTAAGTAATAGATTTAGGGTTGTGAAGAGTTTTAGGGTTGTAAGTCGTACCTTAGACGAGAGCTATGATGCCCTATATATACACACGTAACCGATAAGGTTTCGTGCTCCTCACTCTTCGGTGTATCCACCAATATCGGTATTCGATATATATCTCCTTATTTAGGAGATATCCTATATCTAATCCATAAATAGTTTTGGGTTTGGGCCTCGTGAGCCCAAACTGTTATCATAATGGTCCACTCGTGACGGACTTAATGTTAGTGAGTTATGATATTCGGGTTCATGACCCGAATATAGACTATACGTCATCATGTCCCCCCAGTCTAGTGTGCGCAGGGTAAAATCTGCGGATGCTAGACTAATAACCGTATCGAACTTATTTCTGACGCGTACGCGGGAAAAATGCAAAATAAAACTGCCAAAAGTAAACGTAGGATGTACCTAGTCCAAAAAAGCTCATTATAAGTACCTCGGGAAATGGAGAGGCTATCCACGTATCCTGTACCGTTTCATTTCCCAGCCACACGATTTGAGTTAGTGGGTTACACGTGTCGCGCATCTATGGTGAGTGGAATACTATATAGCCACCTCCTCCTTTTACTGTGTTTATCACAGTAAAAAGCGTTTTATCTCCATTTGCAAAAGCTTCTTAAGTAATGTATAATGTTTTGAAACCCGGTTCGACCCGGGTGGTTCAACCGGTTGAACCGTTCCGGTTGAAAAATAGGTCGATTTAAATCGGGTCAACTTTCTAGGTTGGGTCGAAAATGGGTCAAATTAAACCGGCTCAACCCGTCGGGTTTGAAGCGTCCCGAGTCAACCCGGTTTGTGTTTTAATTGGTTGTATTTAATTTGGTTGTACAATGTGAATAAATCATTGTACTTTTAAGTAATGGGGTGTTTTAATAATAATATTAATTACATTCATAATTTCCTTTAATAAGATTTCAACATTTCAACATTTCAACAATATGACTTTTCACTTTTCCACTTTGACTCTTTTTCCTTTATATGTAGTATAGATTTTATAATAAATTTTAAATAAAATATATTATTTATATTTAAAATAACAAAAATTATAGACATATATAGAGAGAGGCAAAAGAAATGGGCCAACTAAGTACACAAAATCAATATATTTTTTGGTTTTCACCTTTGTTTTCTCATTCATTTTATTAAATTTATCTAATACGGTGATTTACGAAAAGGTTTATAAAATTATGAAGATGTCTAAAAACTTGTAAACTATAGTGAACATCCATTTCAAACTTGTGTGACATGAAAAGGTCTAAAATATTGATTTTTTTTTAATAATTTAATGCAGTTAAGTTACGTGAGATGTTTATAAAACTTAAAAAAGATTTATATATAGTGGGGATAGGTTTATAAAACAAAAAGGTTTATAAATTACTCCCTATGTCCCTAAATAAATGTCTAATTTTGACTTTTAAAGTCTTACTTTTTCAACTTTGATTATAATTATTTTTTTGTATATCATATAATCTTTAATACAAAATATATGAATGAATTGAGATTTAAATGTATTTTAATTAATATAATTTTCATCAACTATTATGCAACACAAACAAAATAAAATCAAAGTTGAAAATTAAAAACTTCAAAAAGTTAAAGTGGACATTTATTTAAGGATAAAGGGAGTAATGTCATAACACAATCATAGTTGATGTCCTAAAAATTACGACATTAATATCCAAAAAATTTATTTTTTCATTTCATTTATAAACCTATTTTTTTCATTTCATTTCATTTATCCAAAAAATTTAGCTTGAGCCCATGGGGATCTGTTCTAAAGTCCTTATATTGTCTGAAACGAAAAGGCATTAATCTCCTTTCTTTTTGCTCTCGTTCTATTGGGAATGGTGAGTCTACTAAGTTTTGGGCTGATCTTTGGCATGGAGATAAGCTATTAAAAGCTCAATTTCAGCGTATTTTTATGCTTGATACTGATAGAGATTGTTCTGTCGCAAATAGGATTTCCCTTCCTAATTGGCAAGCGGTTCTTAGACGGTGTCTGAGGGGTGGTGTTGAATTTTCTCAGTTTGAAGCCTTGCAAGCCATTCTCAAAGATGTTGTGCTTTCTAATCAGCGTGACTCTTGGAAATGGTCGTTAGATGTTTCAACCGGCTTTTCCGTTGCCTCTGTGAGACATTTGGTTGATTCTCGTTTTCTTGTGGTTGATCAAATTGCTACTCGTTGGAATAGGTGTGTTCCTATTAAAATTAATGTTTTCTTGTGGAGATTGTCGCGTAATAAACTTCCTTCAAGGGTCAATCTTGATAGAAAAGGCATTGACGTTGGTTCGGTCTAATGCCCCATTTGTCAAGACGATGTTGAATCGGTTAACCGTATTTTCTTTTCTTGTGAGATGGTTAAAGATTTGTGGGATTTATTGGCTAAATGGTGGGAGTTAGACATTCCGGTTTGCGCAAATATTTTGGAGTGGTAATCTTGGTTGGATTCTCTTCATGTTTCTTCCAATGTGCGTTTGTTTCTTGAAAGGGTTGGAGGTACGCTCTTATGGTCTATTTNTCATTAAGATGTTTTAGGTCTGAATCTGATTACCGCATTTTATCATTAAGAGGTGGCCAAAAAGTCTAAATCTGAACGAAATAATGTTGTTTATTTTTTTATAATTGTCCGAATGATTTTAAGGGGCTTGTTTCTGCAATTTATTTAAGTAACTTATGTAAATATGAAACAAGACTTTTTATCATAAATATAACATAGTTAATAAACCATCAAATATATTATATTAACACGAGTCTTCAATCTCTCTTATCGAGTAAAAGGCAGTAAGACAAATCCTCCACCTCTTACTGAGTAAGATGTTATATGTTTAACTAGGTCTGACTTAAAAGAAAAAAACAAACAAGCAAAATGTCTGCCCACCTCTTATTGCTAAGAGTAAGAGGGCTAGTAAGACTTTTTAAAAAAAACAAAACACACCTGTTGAAGAGTTGAGTTTAGGTTTCATTATAAGTTTAATTAAACCACAAAAAATACGACGCCGTTTCTACACTGGGTTTCCCGCCAAAAACCTTGGGCTACCACTGATCCACCGCATAAAGCCCAAAAAAGTTGCCAGATCCAAATCTCCATTGTATAATTCATCAGTACAAACTAAAAGGGTTCCAGATTCATCCACATCCAGAACCTTCATGCGCTTTCTTCATTCCAATAGCAGACCAGGACCACCAGGTGTTATGGGAAGGGGTATTATTTTCTGAGGGTTTGGGTCATTTGGCTGAATGTTTTTTGGGTTTTTTCATCTCATGGTCTTAATTGCATTTTAATTTCAGCTTTATTCATAAATCCCTAATTTATTAATTAATTTTTTTTTCCTATTATATGTCATAATTTTAGGGTGTTGATGTTGCTACTGTTCAAGGCACCACTAATGTTGAGTGTCCTCCTAAAGGACGGCATATCAGAAGTAAGTTAAGTAACTTTCCTGATTATATGAAAGTTATGAAGTTTGTGACTTTATGCTTAATTTGTCTTGGTTATTGATATGATTTCTGGGTTTTTGATGATTTGTGAAAAAAAATATGAAACTAAGGGTTTAGTTATGATTTTGAGATTGGCTTTTGTTATTAATATCTTTGGTGGATTTGGTGCCTACCATGTGTTTGATGAATTGCTTGAGAGTCGGAGTTGCTGATCGGATCACAGAACTGGGGATTGTTGTGGTTAGAGTCTCAGTTGCCGATCAGATCACGGAGCTGGGATTAGTCCCTCAAAGGTCAATTTTTTAACCTTTACTTTGTTCATAGTTATATAAAAGTGTTTGCTTTTCTGTATTTGACTTAAATGTGGAAGAGGTATTTGGCGTTGCATTTTGAAAATTTGTTGCAGTTTTGATGCATTTCAATGTGCGTGACCTTTGTGGTTTTGCTTTCTCTATGATTTCACAGGTGTAAATGTACGTGGGAATAATAGGCGCGACATTTTCGATTCAGATAATGACTATACTGAGGTGCTATTTGCAGGTGAATCAATGGTTATGCCTAATTAATGTATGCGTGTTATATGTGCAGAAACGTTTTGGTTTGTTTCCTTTACATGTGCATTTATTGTTAATGCTGAATGGCCAATGTTTTTCGTGTTGTAGGCGTAACTGTAGCAGGCACACATGTGAATGCACAGGCAAACGAAGCGGATCTGTATGAGCTCAAGAAGCTGTCAACAGATTAAGGCCTGACCAAACAGTTAACCACCAAAGGTCTTACGCCGAATTGCTTATGCTCATACTATCTTTAGATATTTAAAATATAATTAAGCTATTTTATACCACAGTCCCTCCAACATTTCAGGTCAAACCGGTTTCTATTTTACCTATTTGAGGACGAACCAGAGAAAGGTGGCAATATTCTTCTAGCTCGAGCATGGACACCCACTTGGAGCAATGTAGATAAAGCAATAGCAATGTCCAGTAACGGGTCGTTTAGAATATTCCAAAAAAAAATAGAAAAGCTGACAGTGTCACAACCTCATTCATAGCACTTTAACGGTTCAATACCACACAATGTATGTTTATAAAATACATGATGTCCGTGTTACCTGTTGAAGATAAGGAGGGTCAATCTGGTATGTATTGCTTTTGATAGCAAGAGCTATCGAGGTATGTTTATAAAATATGTTGTTTTTGAATAATGGATAAATTACTGAGGAATTTATATAAAATGCATGTTTTTTTTTTTTTTTTTTTTGATAAATTTTATTTGTAGGACATATTAATGTGGTTGTTGGTATTGAAGGGGGTATTTGTTTAACCTTATTTGGCCAGCATATGAGCTTATTAAACTTTTAAAAAGCTGATCAAGTCACAATTTTGGTCTCATTAAATAAGACTAAACAAACGTTTCGATTAAGATATTAAAGATATTAGTTAAGTGATTTTAGTTTGCCACTGACTATGGTTGCTGCTGCAACAACGTGTGTTAAATAACAGGAATGATGTTTATTATGTTCTTTTAAGTGTATAATATGGTTAATGTTTGAATTATACTGGTATATGGGTATGTACTTAGATAGTTACTTTAACAACAGATTTCGTTTTCAGAAACATCAACGGAAGAGGTTATGGAACAATGGCCCTTGGAATACAGAAGCATGGGAGAATGCGGCAAAAGAGTATCATCTAACTAAAAATATTGATTAAGTCATATTTTACTACAAATATGTTTATGTCAATGCATACGGATATATTATTATATAGAGGTTTAGCATAGATTAGATTTGTTGTGCAGGTACAATAAATATCAAGCGTATGGTCGGACAAAGCCAACCAACATTTTGCATGCTAATGAGCTTAGAAGACATCTAAAGGTACCAGTTTTGCTTTCGTAAATTCTGTAAATGGAACCTTTCGTTTATAAAAAGGGCGTACAGATTATGCTTTTTTACAAGTAGTATAAAAAGGGCGTAAATTCTGTAAATAAAATCAATTACAGTTATTTTTGCCTTATATAATATTTGCATTACACAGGTTTGAAATCGTAACCCATTTATATAGGAATCTCTAAAAAATCATAACCTGAATTATTCATGCCTGATGCTTTTACCTTATAAACAAAATCACTGTTACTTGGATAATTTGTACTTAAATTAGTTAATATTATGGTAAACGTTATTAGCATTGTTCTTATAGGTTACAATTTCGATACGGGGTTGTTATCTATTAATGGTTATTATCATAGGGAAGTTCATTTTGTTGTTGGTGGAAAGATGTTTAGTTAGAGTCTGAATCAAGAACAACTGCAATAGGTGATAGGAAGAAAAATTGTGCATTGAGTTTCTTTTTCTAAAGCATATTGAGGATTCATGTATATAGTTGGTATTAAAATATATTGCTCTTGGTTTGAACATAACATGTCCGCTAGATAACATCATGTCATTGTAATGAGATATTACTTGGAATTGGATTTTGGGCTGGTAATTGGAGGCCCTCTTGGTACAAGTAAAACAAACATGTGTGTGGCAATACTATATAGCGGTTATGTTGCTAACATAATGCATTTAAAAATGTTTGAATGGATCAATAAAAGGAAATGATATATGGTCAACTAACCAATATCACATGGATAGGGCTGGAAGACTATGCAACGGGTCAAAATGGTTGGGTTTTTGTTGGTGAAAATGGGTCAGACCTGCTTGACACTTTACTCTGAGTTTTTTACTTTTACAAACAATTAGAATTTCGAATACGATAAAAAAATGACTATTTTTTTTCCTGGTCACAGTTCTAATAAACCACGCAGATAAACTTGAAAAGCGATGCAGCGGTACAGCGAACAGAGCCGTGACTGGAGCTAACCACGAGGCTAATCAGGAAGCATGTAAGCAATATTTTAATTTGCATCCAGGTACTTTGTACGTTCTAAATATCGACTTTGGCAACTGCATAACAAATTAGTTTTTTTTTTACCTTGAACGCTTGATTATATGGGTAATGTGAGTTACGTTTTAGCCATGCAAACGCTGGGGTTTTAGCTATACACATATGACCCGTTATAGAGTCGCATTAATGTTACTTACCATGATGTTTAATAATTGTTAGTTTCCATTTACAAGAATCATTATTCAATTGCAGCTCTGCTACTAACAGATTGACCACCTCAAGGGATCAACCTATATTCAGATCAGCAGTTTTGTGGTTACGTGCGAGCGCAAGTGCATTTTGTTGTTAAAAATACTTATCAAGTGATGTTTGTTTAAGTAGAAAAGTAATTTCGACTGTTTGGATGTTACTAAACAACGGCAAAAAAAACAGGCCCGCCCGCAACGCGGCGGCCAGCGCCATTCTCGTGAATACTAATTCACAATACCAGAATTATTTCCTTGTATAAAATCTCGGCCCATTATTCACTATACCAATTTAATATTAATTCACAACCCAACTCAACTATACTTGGCCCACTAATAATCCTAACAACTAGTAACTCTAAAACTTGTTGCCCTATTTCTTATAACAGAAACACACACGCCTCACATTTAATCATCTTAGCCACCCACACTTTACCCTTTCAAAAATGATAATCTCATCTACCTTATGCAACATAGTATTTACAGTCACCTACCTTATGTCTCCCAACTTACTCCATAACAAAACACCACCCTTAAAACTGACGCAGCTACTACACTTCTACATCCATTCTTTCAACTTAAGATAACACAACCAGCGAGGAAAAAAAAAAAAAAAAGAGAGAGAGAGAGAGAGAGAGAGAAACGCGAAAAAAAACCTGGAAAACGCGAGCTACGGTACCACCTTGCGCCGTCCGGTTGCGTTTTCCGAGACCATTTGGGCTTGTGGTGACCGCGCCACACCCGAAAACGCGAGAGGTGGTGTGGTTGTGGCGTTGTCTGGTCGCTTTTTTCTGACGGCGCAAATGGAAAACGCATGATACCCGGAGCTCTAAACAGCAATATACCACAAAAATTGAGTAAAGCTAAAAATAAGTGTAATCTTAATAATAGAAATGCAAATTTCCCAATCTCTACGAACAATCTTTTAACTTGAAAGAACAAAGAATTGAGAAAATTTATTAACATTGCCCAACTCGCTGTTAAACTATTCAAAGAGATTGCATTATCAAAATGGCATAATTAAAAATGCCTTTCTATGTATACATAGACATAAAGCATGGATTAAAGGTGATCAGTGAGATCACGACTCAGACGACAATGATAACAAGCTATCCAAACGAATTGTCATATTTGCTACGACAATGATAACATGATTGATCGGCTACGATACCTAATACGAGAAAATGACATTGTTTCTGTTTTTATCGGAGCATTTGCTTATATACGCTTCAAAAGATGCAAGTAGTAAGTGCACTACTAAGTACTAGTCAATCCCAGTTCCCGGCTTCCCGCTGATAGGCGCAAGTGCAAATAGCAAAATTTTGCTTAGCGTTACAACATTTACAAGTCTACGTGAAGAAGGTCTCCATAGTGACACAATTTTTTTCTTGAAAATAATTATGTTCTAATCAGTGGCGAAGCTAGAAAATTTTCAGTGGGGGCCGGGATCTAAATTTTTTTTTCCTAACGCTATTTTTCGGGTAATATGTTCGGGTCGGTGATTCGATTCGGGTCGGGTCAAAAATTAAATACTATTATTATAAAAAAAAAAAAGTTTCAATCACTAAAAAACTAAACATTTGTCCAAGACAACTAGACATTAAAAAGGAGACAAACGGTTGGTACCTGGTTCGATTCATTGAAGAAATTAGATTTCAGCCTTTCGACCTTTAAGATCCTTGAATTCTTCAATTATGGACTCCGCATCAAACTTGTTAGCAATTTCTTTTTCTATATAAATCACCATACTGTTTGCTAGATTCTGATCTGACATCTTATTACGTAGGCGATTCTTGAATATCTTCATTGCCGAAAATCCCCTCTCTATTGTTGCAGTCAAAACCGGAAGTGTCAAGAGTAGCCGACACACTCTTTCAACCAAATCATACATGCTATTTTTCCCAGTTTCCATAAGAGTTTGGCAGAGATCAGAAAGAGTTGCTACCTCACTTAGCTTGGCATTTTTTATCCTTTCAACTTGAAAAGTCTCCAATTGACAACGTAATTGATTTCTCTCCTGCTCAGTAAAGTCCGTAGGATAATATTTCTCAACAAGAAGAACAATGTGATCATCAAATCTCCTGCTCAGTAAAGTCCGTAGGATAATATTTTTCAACCAAATCTCCTGCTCAGAAAAGTCTCCACTTCATTGATGTTAGCTTGTGGAATTTCAGAAGGTTGTTCATTGCAAGTATCCGGACCAATAACCGGTTCACTTGTTGAACCTTTTTGACGTTTACTCTCTTGAATTTCATCATCAATTCCTTCTACTTGTTGTTCTTCATTCTTTCTTTTAAAAAATGAAGTTATGGTTTTATTCTTCACCATAGTCACAATCTATAAATCTGTCCTACACCTACATAAATTGCAAAGAACTTATATTAGTGGTACACGATTGACGATTCCTGCCAGGCTGCCATATTGAACTTTCAACCTCAATTTCTAATTTCTACTTAAATCCCTAATTTCTACTAAATCCCTAAATAAAAGACAAGTAGATTTAAAGACAACAAACCAGAAGGGCCGCTGCAGGCGTGGCGGAGGCTGGTCGGCCGTCGGCGGTGGTCGGCGGGACTGCAGGAGCCAGGAAAGTGGGAGGAGATGAGGGTCGAAGGGGGAGGGTTTGGGATTTGGTAAATTTGTTTGTTAATTGTTATTGTTCCGGTTTTTCTTTTTTTTTTTTTTTTAAATGGGCTAAGTAATGGATTTTAGTTTGGGTAGATGGGCTTATGTAAAATGTAATGGATCAATTTTATT